>CM021108.1:263045939-263270269 GCA_007115665.2 Sequoiadendron giganteum
TAGCTCCATTCCTGGTATAATCAACATATTACTGCTCAAAACTAATTCTCTTGATTCTTGGGGAGTGACATTAATATCATCAACATTCAACTCAACATATGTTTGAGCCTTGAATTCAACTTGTTTCATATTTTCAACCACAATGAGATTTATCCTTAATCTTTCATCATCTTGCTTCATCTTCATTTTAATCCAGAAATCTTTGAAATTAGTGGTATGAATGAAGTTATCATCCTCAATAAATCTCAGAGAAGCAACCACCCTCTCATCATATTGAATCTCCTTTGTAGCTTCTTTGGATATCCTAATCTTAGGATCATGAGGCTTCTGGAATTTTTGCTACTCAATTACTTCTTTGATTTTGGTTAGGGTGAGGACCACATCTTCTTTCTCATCATCGCTATATTCTACTAATGATTCAATTATTTGTTTCTTGGCCTATGGCTCCTAGAGGGGAGATGAATGTGGAGGTGATGAGGGTGGAAGATCTGAGGTGGAAGTCTCATGTGATGATTGCTGAGGTGCAGGAGCAGGAATCAATCCTTCAGTCTGAGCTATTTCATACATTTCATTATATTTCTCAAGGGTTAGTTGCATCCTCTTCAAAATATTAGGTTCTTCTGCAAAGAACCCCTTGAATTTTTTATCTTTCTCCGTTTTTTGTTTCTCCCAATTCATCATTGTGGCCCGTTTATTCCTCATTTGTATGACATCTTCAAAATAGACCAAATTCCTTATAACATCCTCTTGGGAGTACAACTCATGTGTAACGGCCCTTTTTGTTAGTAGAGTCCTCCTGATATTGTTAAAGTGTCCCTCTAGATCACACACCCTTTCCTTTCCAGATTTGAGGGAGTAGTAGGCCCTCATAAACCTTTGCAATTCCTCCAGCATCTCTGATCCAATAGAAAAGTCTTCATATACTATCAAGTTAGACAAAAATATGCCTTTTCTTTGATTCTTCATTAGGTCATGCTCCATCCAGAACATTTTCCACATGAATTCTGGGAAACACAGTCTTATCGGTACAAAATTAGGCAAGATGTGTGGCGCTTGATTACATCCACAAAATATAATAGGTGTATATTGTGGCATGAAGAACTAGTTAACATAATTATGCAAGAAATCTTGGTCTAGCTTGCCTTGTACTAGTTTCATTACTCTCATTAGAGAGTCGAGCAATCTAGGTGTTGGGTAATCCAAAACCTATATCAATCTTGCAAAAAAATCATCCCTAAAAAGCACAAAATCACCCTCTTTACACCTACTATCCCAGATGTAACAATAATTATGTACGGGAAGCTTAATTCCATTTTCATGTGTACACATTTTCATTCTTTTGGTCCATTTTGTTTCATTTTCATATAAAATTAGATGAAACAATAGAGAGTATTTTCTAAATGTAATGAGGGCCTTAGCTTCCTTGAACATAATCAAACCCTCATGAATTTTCCATTCAACTACCCACACAAAGTCAAATTCTATATTCGATTTGAGGTGCTGAATTATCATGGCCATCATCATTAACCCCAACAACATGTTTTCCTCTACATCTATTCCCTATATTTGACATAGTGCAAAGTAGGTATTCCTAAAATATACTTGGAATTCATGAACTTGAAAGGATTCAACCTTCGAAATAGGGATCAAGATTTTCCTACTGTTATCTCCCCTTTTCATATGTAAGGGGAGCTCATCACTGTGGTAAGTTCTTCTCAACCTCTTGTATTCTTGCTCCAATTTTACCATTTTCAACTTCGTCATTGCCTATCTGTTAAGATCAAAACATTCTATGTCAACCTCCTTGTTAATATCCACTAAACACCCACCGTTTAGAAGTCCAATGGTTTTGTTTGGAGCGTGGTAAATTTAGGCGAGGGCTTTAATTAGCTCAGTGTCTATGAAAATATTGGGCATAATCAGGTTCGCTATACCAAGGTCCAAGGGTTTGATGAGGGAGCCTTATCATTCTTCTTTTGGTAAAAATACCAGTAGAGATTCCTCCCAGATTGGGGTATAAGTGGGTCTCTATAGCCTTAGGTAAAATCCCTGAATATACATTTTGACCCTTTGTTCACTGACCTAGGCAACAAAGCAAGTAATGGTGGCTGCAAAGGGGGTTTATTTGGCTTGGCTTCATCCTTTTTAGCTCCTACTTCTGCTTTCTTAGGTACCATTAAGAAATTCACAGGTAAAAGAGAGATGAACTTACTTGATGATGTGAATTGCTGTGAAATTTTTTCTTCTTCTTCACCCTCTATGCTTGTTCATGCTTTGATCTCAGCTATCGTGCATGAAAAATGACTCACTTATTTCGTGTTTTAATTCCCAAGCTGCATTTATTTTTGACCGATAAATTCACATGATTCAAATATTTTTATTGAGCTCAATTCATAGTTTGAAGTTGATTGATGTGACACATATGCCTTAAATTCTTCAACGACCGCTTTACCGTGTTACCTCGTGCCACCTTTTTCTCTGTTGTAGTTCTGTGGTGTGTTTTTGATTCCTCTACACTAGCTTACTGCTCTACCATGTAACATCATTAACATTCTAGTGGTACCATGGTGTCCTTTTTGTACATATCAATATACTGCCTTATCATGGGCTATCGTTTTCCTCCTTGCAGTACCACGGTGTCCTACTCACTAAATTTTTTGTTACCACTTTATTGTTCATCACCTTGGGCTCCCCTATGGTGTTGTGGTGTCTTCATTCGATTTCATTAGCTTACCACTCTACTGCGCATTCAAGATGACTTCTCGCAGTGTCGTTGTATGTCTTCTACGTCGTCCTTACTGCATTGTCCACTACATATTTCTCTCTATCGTGGCTCTCCTTACCAATGCTCTTCACTTCACCGCTCTACTGTGAGTTAAGCTCTTACTCTCCATGGTATAGCGATAAGGGGTATATTGTTAACTGTTTTGACCATAATACCATGAATCCTTTTGCAAGAAGTTGTAGTATGGAGGTATGAAGTAAAGTTTTACAAGGGTGGATAGTTAGGTAGTGGTACGACAATAAAAGGCATTTTTGGCGTTGTGGTGGAAAATAGAGTGATTTTTTATGAAAATAATAAGATAAATTATGGGTTTTAATTAATGAAATCCTTAGAATATTTTGTGAAAATTCTGGTTCTAACAATGTTCTTATCAATTTTTCTTGTAGCAAGATTAAAACCATCTCTGTGTAAACTCCCACTTAAATGAAGATTATTACAAAAAACCCTTTACCCAACACCTAGAATCTAAGGTGATCAAGATCTAATATCAAATGAATGTAAGTAGGGTACACACAAATGATTCCTACAAAAATATTTTTAGGAGCTCCTAATGTTATGCAAATTTTAATATTTAAAACATTAGAAAAAGGAGAAACATATTTAAACATAAAATAAGCAATATATACCATAACAAAAGTGTACATAGGAAAACCCTTTTAGGATAAAAACCCCACACTCCAAAGTAGATCAATTTATTATTCAATAACTATACACTTGTAGAGAAATCCTTCATGTGAGTATCACCAACTAGAGATCTAGATCATTTTATATAGCTTAACAATATCTAAAAATATACATGCAACCTCCATCTTAGGAACCTAATATATAGGAGATAAAAAACTAAAAACCATCACATGATAGTTAGAATCCCATGAGATAAAATCAACCAAAAGTGACACCCAAATTATCCCCCAATCAAATATGCTTTATTATATTTCATAACACACATTATAAGTTGGTTAATATGTATAACTCCCCTTTACAACTGTTTTATGCATCAACTCTTTAGATTTCCTAAGAAATATTTTGGAGGCTATAACTTTTGATCTTATGGGTTGTTTGGCATAATTATTTTTTAAATTTAAGTAATTAAAGAGATATACACATCAAGCACTAGGTGAATCCACAATAGTGGGTTACCATTTTTAGATGAAGAAAAATTAGAAATGCCCATAAATTTTTTAAAAAGGCTTCGAACAAAGGTACCCCTTCAAGTGAAGAGGCTTCATTTAAACCCCCATGGAATCCAAGTACTTCAAATGAACACCCCCTTCTAATGAGCCCCCACTTGTACCGTATAGGGGGTGTTCATTAAAACCCCCCTTCTAATGAAGGGGGTTCGAATGAAGGGTTAACCCCTTTGTTTGAACCCCCTTTCATTAGAAGGGGGGTTTGAATGAACACCCTCTTTTTTTACTTTGCCCCTTTCATTATAAAATTAATGCATTTTTATCAAAGCTTGATTTGGAGGTGTAAATGGAGTCAAATAGATGAATCAAGTTGGAGAATTGTAGTCCTCAAAACAATCTTCCTAACAACTATAAATTTGATATATTTTTTTTCTATTTTTTTTTTTAGTTTTACTGAAAGTTCGGTGAAAAACCATTGTGAAAAAATAGTAAATTAGTGGATTTTTAAAAAATAAAAGGTAAGCACTAGGTATTGTTGTCCTCGTTCAAAACTAAAATAAAATCAATACATACAAAAAAATTTATGCGATTGAAAGTGCACCTATGTCTAAATTGTAATTAGTTTGACTTCAAATCTTAATTAAAAGAAAAATATTCAACAAAAATTTATGAAACTCATTATTATGCTTTCAATGTCAAGTTTGGCTAAAAAGTGTAACCCATTATTTTTCTCCCATATGTGGTGTCAAGAAACCAAAAATATTTAATTTTGGCCAAAAACCAATTCTATAACCCACAATTTAAGTTTTTCCATTTTTCATCCAAAAATCACACTTTTTGTAAGATTGCCAATTATGGAAAAAAATAGGTGGCTTAGGGTCTCTACGATCTCAAAAAAACCCCCCATTCAGTGTTTGGGAAAATAGGGCCAGACAGGGAAACAAAAAACTCCTCCTACGAAGAAATAAAAGAAATCCTCGACCGACATCCTAATTGAGGAGGTTAATTTGCGGAGTGAAAATGTGGAGGAATCCAGGGAGGAGAAGGTGAAGGAAGCCAATGGTTCTCAACTCAGAAGGTCTAATAGGATTGCAGGTCGACCTATGCCCTGTGACAAGGAGGTGATGGTTGATGATTTAGACTAGGGGGAGAGTTCTACTAATGAAGAGGAGGATAAAATTGATGATAAAAGCTCTGAGAACACCAACAAAAATCACTCCAAGAACACTAACAACATTGACACCACCCCGATGGACCTACCTAGCAAGGGCCATACTTGTTCTCAATGTGCTTCTATGACTGTAGAGCTTTCTAAAATCAATGTGAAGGTTTCAAAGCTAGAAAAAAATGGTAAGCATCTCTAAGTTCAATTCCAAAGTGATGCATAGATTGACCACCACACTTTGCATGTTATAGGAGATGGAGCTGAATAAATTGGGTGACAAGGATAGGAATCATAAGGAACTCTATATGTTCATTACTAAAGATTGGGGCCAATTCTTTGGCTAGCCTTTCTAGTTTTATCTATTTTATTTTTTGTAGGTCTTGGTGCTTCTCTACTCTATTTTGGTTTTTAAGACTCTCTTTAATATTTTAGACTTATGTATTGTTAATGTTCTATTTGTTGGAAAAACAAGAATAGACAATTGAGAGGGGGGAGTGAATCAGTTGTCACAAAATTTAAAACTTATTCAAACTTATTCACCTTTAATCTCATATCTGATAATTAATAGTGAAAGCATGAATCAATAACACACAAAAAACACAAGAACACCAAGATTTTATATGTGGAAACCCTATTAGGGGAAAAACCATAGTGGATGTTAGTCCACAAGATTATATCTTGTTAGAAGTATAATGAAAATGAATAAGGAATGCACATGCATTTAGGCACACTACCTAGAGCTCACTGCTCAAATGGGAAGGCTCATTGCCTTACAAAAACATTTAGATTAAAACCATCTGAAGAATATGAACTAATAAATTAGCTTCTGTAAAAGCCCGATGACAGTTTTGGTTACACACATAAATAATTCTTCACACTCTTCTCTATAATCGAATGATCTGATCTTTATTCACACATTTCAGATTCACACTTCACATACACAGACCGAGCACACTTCAAAATGAAGAAACAATCTCTCTTATATATCCGCTACATGGAATTACATCAACAACTTTGTCAGCCAAAAATAAAAGAATAAATGAATTACAAACTGTCAGCCCAATTCATGAACAAATCTCAATGCACACCAACAAAAGTTAGTCATACCATAATGAAAACCTAAAAAAACTTCCTCGAACATTCCAAACATTAAAAGATTAATCAACGAGGATCCACAACACGCTACAACCATCTTGTTGGCCAAGAACATGAAAACTTGAACACACAATAGAAAAATCTTCAATCACAATCACATCGATCAATGCAAACATGCAACAAGGATAGAGAATGATCTAGAAACATCAACGAACATTGCACGAGCATACACAACAACTAGAACTACCAAAATTACATTCTCTTCTTCTAGAAACACTAGCTATAGTAACATAATAATTGTAGGAACACAAAGATTCATAACTTGCATAGATATTGATGCACACCTCTGAAAATTACAGAGTATGAACTAGATAGGCTTAGCAAAAAAAACTTTAAAGCACAAATTTTGAGTAGAAACACAATGAACTTTACACCACATTGAACTTCACGGTGTCACAAACAACCTTCAACATATTTATTATAATTTTCTCAATATCCTCAACATATACAACCTTCAAGAATATAAATGTTAATAGTGTTGACATCAATGAATACCACATATCATAAACACAACCACAACATCCAACAGTCTCCCCCTTTGGCATTGATGGAAACACATGATGTGAAAAATACCATCAACACAACTAACTCTTCTTCTCATACTGTTCTTCGCCTCCTCACATTGCTTTTCTCTGCCCTTCTCCCCCAAGGTTCTCTACTCTTCTCCCCCAATATTTTTCACATTATTCTTCTCCCCCTTTGACATCAATGACAAAGGTACAAAAGCTCTTAACCACATATCTGAATCATATGACTACTCCCCCTGAGTAGCAACCACCACAACATCAATCTGAAACAAGATATGACTATGAATGCACAAAATTGATGCAACTAATTGCATCTTAGTTCATATTAGGAGGGGAAATCACCCCTAAATTCCCTCTGAGATACTCAAAAGTATCCTTAGGAAATGGATTATTAAAGATGTCTGCAATCTATTCCTTAATAAGTACATACTCTAGTCTGACTTCTTTCTCACTCACTTTGTCTCTCAAAAAGTGATTTTTGATAGATATATGTTTTGTCTTTGAATGCATCACTGGATTCTTAGAAATGTTTATGGCACTGGAATTGTCACAAAATATAGCAATAGGCTCATCATACTCAATTCTGATATCTCTCAGCATCTGCTTCATCCATATTACTTGAGTGCAATTTTTTGCAGCAGCAATATATTCTGCCTCAATAGTAGATAAGGAAATGAAATTATGCTTTTTACTTAACCAAGATACCAACTTCTTCCCCAAGAATAATGCACCACCACTAGTACTTTTCCTATCATCCACATCTCTTGCCCAATCTACATCAGGAAAGGCACTCAAGGTAAGATCATCATCTTTAGGATACCAAAGACCGAATTCAACTGTCCCTTTCAAGTATCTGAAAATTCTCTTCACGATAGTCACATGAGATTCCTTTGGATCAACTTGATATCTAGACACCATGCATGCAACATTCATGATGTCTGGTCTAGTCTGATTCAAATAAAGTAATCCACCAATCATTGACCTATATCTTGTTTTATTTTCTTTAGGAGAATCATCATTCTATGTTAAATTGCATCTAGTTACCATGGGTGTACCAACTGGCTTTGAGTCTTCCATGCCAATTTTTTTCAATAACTCTCTTACATATTTGGACTGAGATATAAAGATTCCATCATCTAATTGAGTAATTTTCAATCCCAAAAAGAATTTCAGCTCTCCAATCATTGACATTTCAAACTCACTTTTCATTTCATCAGAAAACTTCATACATAAGTCATCATCACCTTCAAAAATGATGTCATCAACAAAGACTTCAATAATCAACTCTTTATCCCAATCCATCTTGAAATATAGATTACTGTCAGCAGTACCTTTATTGAATCCAAGCTTCAACAAGTATTTATCCAATCTAGCATACCAAGCTCTAGGGGCTTGTTTGAGTCCATACAATAATTTCTTCAATCGACAAACCATATCACCTTTATCAGTAAGTTGAAATCCATCTGATTTTTCAACATATACTTCTTCTTCTAGCTAACCATTTGATAGAATTTGTAGTTCTTAAAATCAGCATCAACAAGAAATAATCTTATAGCTTCAATTATAGCAACAGGGGAAAATGTTTCTTCAAAATCAATACCTTCCATCTATGAGTACCCTTTACATACCAGTCTTGCTTTATTCTTGACCACTTCACCTTGTTCATTCAACTTATTCTGAAAGACCCATTTGGTTCCAATCACATTTTTATCTTGAGGTTTGGGAACAAGAATCCATATATCATTTTTCTCTATCTACATCAGTTCTTCTTTCATTGCTTCCATCCAATATCCATCTTTACATGCTTCATTGACATTGTTGGGTTTAGTCTTGGAAATCAGACAATATTATTCCTTTAATTCTTCTTCTAGTCTGCATACCTTTGTTCTTATCTCTAATAATCTGATTTTCAGAATGATTTAGCTTTACATACCTCAGAAATTTAGGATTTTCTCAAACTTTTGGCTCTTTTCTTTCTTTCTTCTACACTTCCATGGGCTTCTCCTTCTTGATTCTCTTGATTCACTAGAACAATTTGAACTTGATTCTATGTCTGAACATTCTTTCCATTATTAGTACTATCATGTTGGTCATCTAAATCATATCCATAATATTTGGATGATCTAGCAGTGTCTTCATCAACTCTGACATTTTCACTTTCAACCATTTTCTTCAGTCTTCTATTATAGCACCGATAGGCCTTGCTCTTAGTAGAGTAACCTGGAAAGATTCCTTCATCACACCTAGCATCAAACTTTCCAATATCTTCATCTCTCTTGACATAACATCTACTTCCAAAGATTTTGAAATATTTAACTGTAGGCTTATAACCAAACCACAACTCAAAAGGAGTCTTACTAGAATTACCATTGAAATTTACCCGATTGATAGTGTATACAACAATACTTACAACTTCTCTCCACTAGATATGAGGTACATTACCTTCCAACATTATAGTTCTAGCAACATCTAGAATTGTTCTATTCTTTCTCTCAACAACTCCATTCTGTTGAGGGGTATAGGGAGCAGATAACTATCTTTTGATTCCATGCTCTTCATAAATGAATTGAACTCCTGGGAAGTGAATTCACCACCTTTGTCTAAACTTATGCATTTAATTTTCAAACCCGTCTCATTTTCAGCCATAGCTTTGAAAATTTTGAACTTTTCTAATGCTTCATGTTTTTCTCTCAAGAAAGCAACCCATATCATCCTAGAGTAATCATCAATAAGCAACATAAAGTACCTTTCTCCTTGTAGACTTATGATTCTAGAGGGACCACATAGATTAGTATGCACCACCTCCAGTATTCCATTAGAATGATGTTTTCTTCGAAAATAAATTCTAGTATGCTTTCCCATCTGACATTCCTTGCATATGGTGTTAGTAGGCTTTACTAGCTTAGGAAGATCTCTAACTTCTTGAGTGGAGCTTAATTTGACAATGTTATCAAAATTTACATGGCATAGCCTCCTATGCTATAACCAACTTACATCAACTTGAGAAATTAAACAACTTTCACTAGCAGGACTCAGGTGAAAAATATTACCTCTTGTCTTTGTACCTGAAGCAATTACATTTCCAGAGCTTCCCATTATCCTGCACTTACCATCTTTGAACTGAAGATTGTATCCCTTGTCTATCATTTGTCCAACACTCAACAGGTTATGCTTCAATCCTTTAGCATAAAGGAAATCATCATATTATATTTACCACCAAGAGAAATAGTGCCTCTGCCATAAATCACACCAGCATTGTTATCTCCAAATCTTACAACACCATCATCATATTTCTCCAAGCTTATAAACTTTCTTTTGTCACCATTCATATGATGTGAGCGTCCACTATCAATCACCCATTCATTCTTTTCTTCAATTTTGGCTACAAGATCTTTCTCAATATTCTTATCACTAGCAGATTCAGTGAACACAGTACCATTTTCCTTTATAGAAATGAATACACATCCATATTAATTTCCATTTTCTTTATCAAATTCATCATCAGTAACACCTTCTTCAGAATAATAACATTTCTTTTGAAATCTAGGCTTATTAGGTTTGAACCTAGGAACTCTTTCAGGACACACCTTGATGCAAAATGACCTATCTTATTGCAAGAGAAACATTTAATAGGTAACTCTCCTTTAAACTTACCTTGTCCTTTGCCTTCTCTTTTCACAATCAATGCTTCCAACTCTTCTAGCTCTCTTTCTTCATCTTCAATCTGTTTCATCTCATCTTCATACTTGAATATCTTTCTATAACTTTCTCCTAGATCATATCTCTATTGGTTTCTTTCAGATACAGTAGCCTTAAATGAAGATTCTATCTTAGGAGTAGAATCACCAAATTCACTCAATTCAAAGGCAACAAGCTTACCAATTAGCATATCTCTTGTCACATTTTTTACTATCCTAAGCTCTTCAATAGAATGAGATTTTTTTGTTGTAAGAAGTAGGCAACGATCTGAGCACTTTAGCCATAATATATTCTTCATCCAAGATTCCACTGGCACATCTAATACCCATCACTAGTTCATTTAATTTTTGCATGAAAGAAATAATGTTTTCATCCTTCCTCATCTTCAAGTTTTCCCAGTTGCCTTTCAGACTTTGTAATTTAGCAACTTTCACTTATGCATCTCCTTCATACAATGTTTCCAGCTTCTTCTAGATCTCATATGCTATTCTCAGACCCATTACATTTTTCATCTCTGAATCTATCAAAGCACTCAACAATGCTTCTATAGCCCTGATATTTGTTTCAACTTCTTTGATCTCATCAGAAGTAGAGGAACCATTCTAAGGAATAACATATTTGTTCTTTGTAATCTTCCAGAAGGGTTCACCTATGCACTTCAAATGACACTCCATTCTAGCCTTCCATAGAGTGTAGTTTGTTCCATTGAATCTAGGACCATCCTTCTTGTATGATTCCATCTCAGATCACCTCAAGCTATTAGAATTCTTTAGAGGAACCTGCTCTGATACCAATTGTTGGAAAAACAAGAATAGACAACTAAGAGGGGGCTGAATCAATTGTCACAAAATTTAAAACTTATTCAACCTTATTAACCTTTCACCTCATATCTAATAATTAATAGTGCAAGCATGAATCAACAACACATTAGAAACAAAAGAACACCAAGATTTTTATACGTACGTGGAAACCCTGTTAGGGGAAAAACCATGGTGGATGTTAGTCCACAAGATTATACCATGTAAGAAGTGTAATGAAAATGAATAAGGAATGCACATGCATTCAGACACACTGCCTAGAACTCACTACTCAAATGGGAAGGCTCACTGCCTTACAAAAGAATTCAGATTAAAACCATCTGAAGAATATGAACTAATAAATTAGCTTCTGTAAAAGGTTGATGACAGTTCTGGTTAGGCACACAAATACGGGTATGTGCAGGATCATGATGGGCCAAAAAGTGGCAATGAGAAAAAAATCACGTTTTGGATCGACTCAAAAGCGCTGAAATGCCGAGTTGACTTTTCTAGGTTCGGGTGTTAGTACATTTAGCCAAAACAAAACCCAAACCTAGTTTCTACAAATCATATATCCGATTTGTGGAAACATTATATAAAAGCCAACCGACTCTTATAACTTCATTTTTCACTGTTTGCACCTGGGCGGACAAGGAAAAACGAAAATCCGATACCCACTTCTATTAGATATCTGATTTCAAAGGTAATTATTTGTTTTTTCAAATGTTTTAATCGATTTTTCAAGTAGATTCTTTTAATTTGTAGTTTTTATGAAATTTTTATCAAAAATAGGGTTTTCTATTGATTTTTATCAACAACTAGAGTTTACATTGAATTTTTATTAAAAATTAACGTATCTAAATGGATTTTGATTAAAAACTAGTGTTGTTGATGCATTTTAATCAAAAATTAGAGTTTGTTATGGATTAATGTGAAAAAGTAGGATTTTTATTAAAAACTAGGGTTTTTTTACAATAATTTCATTTATATTGTGTAATTTCAATTAGATTAATTAGTTCTTAATTTTAATTAGATATTATGGCTGAGAATGAAAATCCACAAATGTGAAACGCTCCACCACCTCCGCAACCAAATGCTCCACCACCTCTGCAGCCACAAATTGAAGACTTAATTGGTGAAACATTGGGGCAATTGAGGGGCATTTGTGAAGTTTATAAGACAATCCCTCAATTGAGAGATATGACAAACACATTGAAGGAAATAATAAAAAATATAGAAACCCTCTCTAGGGCGTCGGTGGAGGTATACCCCAGGATAGACCAGAGGTAGTTAGGGTAGTCCTGTGCCCAAATGTTCCCCTTCCTTTGCCACCTCCAATATATCATCTAGAGATTATCCAGGATGCAGCCACACAGATTATTTAGGCTATTCACTCTTTGAGTGGTCATTTGGTTTTGGATGCTTCTTTAGTAGCTCAATCACATTTTGGTGATGTTGGAAAAGGCTCGAGTGCTGGTGCATCCTCCTCCTTAGGTCCATATATTTGTGTGCCACATACTTGCACTATGTGCCACCAGATATGCTTGGGTCCTCTTGTACTGCCCACTGAGCATCCCTTGGACACTTCTGATTATGACCTCCATGATTTGGACATTATAGATCAGTCACAGGGGAGTGGAGCACACCCTACAAAGTCCTCTCCTACTAGAGAGAGGGATGCTAGAATAGTGACACAAGTAAGATTTAAGTTGTAATTTCATAACTTGTATTTGTTTTTAAATGAATATTAATAAGAGATAGTACCAAGTACTAATATTTATTTACATGGTCTATTTAACAGTTGATGTCTGAGGAGGAGCTCACACAAGTGACTGATAGCACCCTTAGGGCCATTTCATTTGGCTTGGACACACACACAGTATATATTTTCACACTCACTCACTTACATTTTATATTATATACTTGCTTGTCATTTGAATTTTCATTTATGAAATTATATAATAAATTATATTCTTATCTTATTTTCCTCTTGTAGCAAATACCTAGTGCGAGTGAGGTGTAGCCTCGTCCAGACTATGGAGGCAAAAAGTTAGATAAGGGGAAGGTAATTGAACTCAAATTGGATTTAATTAAGATTTTTAAGATCTTATATTGATTATACATACATGGACATAGATTGGTAGTTTCATATGTACTTGTCAATTTTATGTATAGCTAATTATGAGCTACACATATTTGTTGACAAAGGACACATCGCCTGAAGGAGTAGGTATTGGAAAACCTCAAAGAGTAGGTGTTGAAACACCTCAAGGAGGAGTTTTCAAAACACTTGAAGGAGATAAAGAAAAAGATCAACCTAAAGAGGTATGTGTTTATTTTATTTTGTGTTTGGTAAATATGTTCTGGTGTAGGAGCACCTGGCAAAGTTCAGGCTTTACTGAAGTTTTTGGTTGAAACCAATTTTGTTGTGTTATGTAAGGTCTTGTGGACCATCTTGTTTGTGGTTGAGGACCTTTTTTTCTTAGGTTAGAAGTGGTGAAGTTGAATAAGTTTTGGAAGCCAATCTTTGGTTGTTTTCTAAACAATAGATCAAGGTTGCTAAACACACTGTGTTTTACAACACTATTCTTTTGGACATTCCTAGGCTTGAAAAAGGAAACCTAACTGTTTCCAAGTTTTTTTAAAAAGGGAGCTCTTGACCTGTTTGAAAGGTTGGAAGAATTGGAACATTTGTAGTTCTCATGAGAATGACAAGAAAACAGTGATTTTGGTGTGAAAACTCAGTTTTTCTGTTCTTGTTTGTGTGATAGTTGCTAAATGAATTAAAAGAGGCATTTTGTAGGTTTGATTAGCATGTAGTGAAGCCTTTGGAAGTTTTGTTTTGGCACATTAGATAGTTGCTCCATCACTTTCATCCATTTTTGTAAATTCTGTGTTTTTCCTTATTTGTTGTCTTGACTGGTAAATCGAATAAAATGGGGTTTTAGACTGCACTCCCACCATACCAAGAAGTATGGGGACATTGGGAATGTGGCTAAACTCCATTATTGTACATACAATAGCATTAGGAGTCTGTAGGAGGCATAGCATCATGATCAAATTCTTTCCCTAGGTGAGTTTGTTGATACCCGGCTTGGGAAGACAGTTAAATACATAGTCCTAATGTGGCAGGGGTGATGAATCTTTTATAATGCAAAGTGTGTAGTGGTTGCAGGAGCCTTCATAAAGGTTGGAAAGAAGGCAAAGTTCTTGTCTGATCATTTGGAGGTTGGGAAAAACAAACAGACCAAGAAAATGGTCCAAAAAACCTTAGTTTTTGGAGAAATCTGGGTTATGCCTGTGTACGGGCAGAAAGGGTCCCAAACCCTAAAAATATTGTAGAGCTTGGAAACTAAGCCAGGGTGTCAGAAGGGAGTTTGGCATAATCTTTTGAAGGAGAGGAGTTCCAACTGGTTTTCTTGGGTAAGCAATGGGGAAATGTTGATGGAAGGTCAACAAAGAATCCTTGTGAGATGGTTTTCATGCCATGGGAGACATGTCACACCCCTGCAACAAGATTAGGAAGCATTGGAGGATAGCTAGTCTTTAAGAGTATTAAGGGCTAGGGATGAATGAGAGGAAGAGCACCAAGTTTTGTTCGGTTGAGGCATTGTAAATGGTAGCAGGGTTGGCCAGAAGAACTAGGGGTGCCTAGATAGTATAGGACCTATAGGTTGAGTGGTGGAGAGTGACACCAAAGGGGTTCATCAAGGTGAGACCCAAAGCATTGAGTCAGTGATTGCCTCAATCCAACCCTGTCTCTATCATGTTCCTATTACCAATAATCATATGCTAACTTGGATCAATTTTATGTTTTTGTTCACATATATAGATCGGCGTTGGTTTGGTATATTCTAGGACTCTCGACCCTTTGAAGAGACATACATTTCAGGTAATCAAGATTTCAATTTTAGAGTTCAATTAAAATTCAATGTATATTGATTTTGATGTTAATTATTCAATTTTAAATTATATAGTATAACTAATCTCAATTGTGGTTTGAATTTTTCTTGTATAGCTACCTTCAGAGCCAACGAGTGCTTCAAAGAGGCTTCATTTTGATGATCCACCAATAGTTTAGGATGAGATAGACATTTTGGCATGTAAATTTTGAATACATATTGAGATGGCATATGCCACATTTTGTATAACTTTGTTTGATGATCCACCAGTAGTTTAGGATGAGATAGACATTTTGGCATGTAAATTTTGAATACATATTGAGATGGCATATGCCACATTTTGTATAACTTTGTTTGAATTGGTGTCGATGCCATTTTTGTATATGGACATACACTTGATTATTGGATATTTTGATTTATACAAGTTGACAATCGAAATTTGATTTGTTCCTCATGTGCATGATTAAACTCTTTGAAAATTTTATCTTGAGCAATGGTTAAATATCAATGTACAATAGCATAAAAAATAATGGTTATATTATGAAGTTTATATTTATATCACTGATTACATTGCATTACACATCTTTCAAACTCAAATCATTACTTCACATTGCATAACTAAAAACTATGAGCAGTTGTCAATTGCATTTTTTTGTCATTGAATTCTATGAGACCACATTTCTTTGAAGTTTTTTTCAAATAGTCCACTGCCTTGTCTATGCTACCACATTTTTCATACATGATAGCGATCAAATTAAGTTGTAATAAATTAAATGATAGCCTATGGCTATTTAATTTATACTCATTTTATTTAAATGGATGAGGCCGACCTTCCTTGATATTATTTTGTAATTTATTATTTTCAAGAGAGGTCAACCTCCTTGAAGAGTCACCTTATTTTGTATAAATACAAGGTGATGTTTATTCATTTCCTCAATCAAGTTCATTCAACATAGTTCACATTCCAAGAAAAAGTTCACACTTGAGCAGCAACACTTCATCTTGCAGCAACATGCCGATTTCAAGGAGAAGCATATTTGATTGTATCTTTGCATCTAAGAGAGGTGCTATTATTCATTGTATCAAATTCAGCCATGAACTAGGCCTGAGTTGTAAGTAGATTTCTTGTTGTGTTTATTGTCTTATGTGTTGGAGTTTTTGAGTTCTTTCAATTGTATTATTTGATCATTAAAACACTAACATGGTATCAGAGCGGGTTTGAAAAAGATCGTGTTGGGACCAGTTATTACAGCGATACCTCTATTCCCTTTTTATTTTGTCTATCTCTATCTTATTCAAGATGGTGAATGGTCTTAAAATTGAGGATAGACTCAAAGGAGCATCAAACTTCACTTCATGGAGATTCAAAATTATGCTCACTTTAGAGGAAAACGAATTGGTTGAGTGTGGAGAGAAAATTTTCTGAACCTATGGATGAGGAAGAGAAAGTTCAATGGAGGAAGAAATATATCAAAGCGAAGAAGATGTTAGTTGATTGTGTGAAGTACCATATTGTTCCTATCATCTCCAAGTTGAAGACAGTGAGAGAAATGCTTAAGACTTTGGAGGAGATGTATGAGATCAACAACACAAGTCATGCTCTAGCCTCGAAGCAACAACTTCATCATGTTAAGATGGCAGAAGAAGAATTTTTCATCACCTACTTCATGAAGATTTCTGAATTGAGAGATCAACTCTCTACCATTGGTCATATTGTTGATGATAAGATTTGACCATGTTGGCTCTTAATGGTCTTCCTTCATCTTGGGAATCTTACATTCAAGGAATCAACTTTTCTTGAAGTCATTCAACTTGGATTTTCTCTAAGTTAGTCAACTTGGATTTAACATTGGTCGCTTTGCAAACCTATTTAGAATAGAGTGATCTGAAGAGGACATCCCTAAATCTCTACAAAGGTGTAAAGTTGCAAAGTGCTGTAACTTTCATTCTCAAACTCATATGACCAAATGGATTGTTCCAAAAAGTCTGGATGGGTAATTTTACACTAGGTATGGTCTTCTTTTGCACCCAAATACGCTGAATCACTCTGAGCTGCATTGGACCGACAATTTCCCTTAAGAGTCTAAAGTGCTAAAATGCCGCAATATTTGAAAGACTATTCCTTGGAAACCTTGATTCTTACAAACTCTTCATCTAATGAAATGGGATCATTTTGGGACCATCTATAATAACCTCTCTCAGTTTTTTCTATCTCGAAGGCGTTTTCCCGTGGTGATGAGCTTTCAATTGAGGGAAAAGTTGTCAGATGCAAGTAGTGTAAAGTTGCAAAGTGGTGCAAATTTCATACTCAAGTATGTACGACCAAATAGACTATTCCAACACATCCAGATGGGTAATTTTATGCTAGGTATGGTCCTCTTTTGCACCCAAATACGCCAAATCACTCTGAGCTGCATTGGACCGATGATTTCCCTTAAGAGTCCAAAGTGCTAAAAGGCAGAAATCTTTGACGGACTATTCCTTGGAAACCGTCATTCTTAAAAATTCTTCATCTGATGATATGGGATTGTGTTGGGACCATCTACAATAACCTCTCTCGATTTTTCTATCTCGAAGGTGTTTTCCTGTGGTGATGAGTTTTCAGTTGAGGGAAAAGTTACCAAATGCAAGCAGTGTAAAGTTGCAAAGTGGTGCAACTTTCATACTCGAACTCATACGACCAAACAGACTATACCAAAACATCTAGATAGGTACATTTATTCTAGGTATGGTCCTCTTTTGCACCCAAATACGCTGAATCACTATAAGCTGCATTGGACCGACGATTTCCCTTAAGAGTCCAAAGTGCTAAAAGGCAACAATCTTTGACAGACTATTCCTCAGAAAGCATGATTCTTACAAACTCTTCATTTGATGATATGGGATTGTGTTGAGACCATCTACAATAACCTCTCTCAGTTTTGACTATCTCAAAGGCATTTTCCTATGGTGATGAGTTTTCAGTTGAGGGAAAAGTTGTCAAATGCAAGCAATGTAAAGTTGCAAAGTGGTGCAACTTTCATACTCGAACTCGTACGACCAAAAAGACTTCCAACATGTTTGAATGGGTACGTTTATGCTAGGTATGGTCCTCTTTTTAACCCAAATACACCAAATTACGCCGAGTTGCATTGAACTGACAATTTTCCTTAAGAGTCCAAAGTGTTAAAAGGTAGAAATCTTTGATGGACTATTCCTTGGAAAGCATGATGCTTAAAAAATATTTTTCTAATGATATGGGATCATGTTGGGACCATCTACAATAACCTCTCTCGGTTTTGGCTATCTCAAAGGCGTTTTCCTGTGGTGATGAGTTTTCAGTTGAGGGAAAAGTTGTCAAATGCAAGCAGTGTAAAGTTGCAAAGTGGTGCAAATTTCATACTTGAAATCGTACGACCAAAAAGACTATTCAAACACATCTAGATGGGTACGTTTATGCTAGGTATGGTCCTCTTTTGCACCTAAATACACTAAATCACTCTGAGTTGCATTGGATCGATGATTTCCCTTAAGAGTCCAAAGTGTTAAAAGGCAGCAATCTTTGACGAACTATTCCTCGAAAACCGTTATGCTTAAAAAATCTTTGTTTGATGATATGGGTTCATGTTGGGACCATCTACAATAACCTCTCTCGGTTTTGGCTATCTCGAAGACGTTTTCCCATGGTGATGAGTTTTCAGTTGAGGGAAAAGTTGCTAGATGCAAGTAGTGTAAAGTTGCAAAGTGGTGCAAATTTCATACTTGAACCCTTACGACCAAACGAACTGTTCCAAAATGTTTGGATGGGTACATTTACGCTAGGTAAGGTCCTCTTTTGCACCCAAATATGCCGAATCATGCCGAGCTGCATTGGATCGACGATTTCCCTTAAGAGTCCAAAGTGCTAATGTCAATGAAATGTGGGGGCAAAAAGATTTAAGGTTGGATCAAGATTCTACAAGTCCTAGCTCTTGCATCAAAAAACTCTTACCCAATCGACTTGAATCAACTAAATGGGAAATCAAATTCACATGAAGTTTTTACATTTTTGTTTTTCAAAAAAATGGCAAGCCATTGTAATTTGTTATATATAAATAGGATATATTACAAAATCTGGTTCAAATGAGCATACCGTTAGGAAAGAACTAGGAAGAAAACCTTCGGTTGTAGCTCGATTATGTACAAAAATCTTTTTACATTTTAAAATTACCCTTTATACAATGCCAAATATTTGACCCGTATTTCAAAAAACATCACTGGGTATAGATTATGCCTATACACAGTTATGACCTCTTTACATTGTTTCACATTTCAAAATTTGCCTATTTGAGGCATTCAGGGCTTTGTCTTCCCCAAGAGTAGTATGTTAGCGTTTTGGAGTGACAAACACCTGTACAAACCATCAAGGTAGCAGTTAAACTACATAAAATAGAAAATATGCTTAGAATAACCAATCTATATTATTGTAATTTTCCACATACCTCTCTAAAAGGATCAGAGCTGCCTATTGTTGCAGCAGGTCCACGATCAATCGTGTCAGGAATATCATAAAATTTGTCAAATGATAAATCTATATTGTCACAACAAAAAAATTCTTAGACTAACAAATCTATATAAATCTAAACAACTTGAAGGATGATGAATTGGTAATGCAAATTATAAAAGATGCTTTGAATAACCAATCTATATTATTGTAATCTATCGCATAGCTCTTTGAAAAGATCAGAGCTAGCTATTATTGCAGTAGGTCCGTGATCAATCGTGCCAAGAATATCGCAAAATTTATCAAATGATAAATCTATGTTGTCACAACAAAAAGATGCTTAAGAATTGTGCCTTCCATTCTTGAATATGCTATTCAAGTGTGTCTAAAGGGTCATCTATTTGCTTAAGAGTATCCAATATTGCTTCATGATCAACATTACTAAGTGTCCATGGTTGTTTTGTCTTTGGTTTGGCATGATGCTTCAACAACTTAACATTTGTTGCTATAACAAGGTGTGAATACATGAGAATGGTTTTGTGTTTCTCATAGTCTTCCAATGCAGGTATACCATTCTTTCTAATCATGTATGTTTACAACCAAGTTCCTACAACCACAATTAAACCTATAGGATACACAGACCCATCATCATCTTCCATCGATTGTGTTAGCTTGTGCTTTACCCGCACACATCGAGCCAACCAATATTTTGATCTCTTCATTCCCCTGCAGTGCAACAACTATAGAAACATGTCCTAGATGTAGCATATCTGAAAGTTCGTCATAATCAAGTGAACTTTCCATTGTGTAATTTTTCATGGATATAGTTTGAGATAAAGGAGTTAGATACTATGGAACCCATGTATCCACCCACTCACACTGAATACAACTCTGAAAAAAACAAGCCAACTGTCGTGTCCAAATGGTCCTTGTGCTTGCATCTGAGCTTCAAAAAGAATGCATCTTTGAAGAATCTTTGATTGTATGACAATCCAATTTGCCTCCCATTGTACCCTCCTCAACCAACCAAAAAAATTTATGCACTGTTGAATCAAGTGTCCCTCCTTGTGACAATGTTGAACTACACCAATCAATAATATAACATGCATCACTGAATTTTGCTCCTGAAATCTTCAATTGCTCATTAACTAGAGCTCTCTTTACACATACACCTGCTCCATCATGCTCCCCTTTTCCATGCCCAGCTTCAAAAAAACTCCAAATACTAGGTACACCCCTTTCTACATGCATTCTACTCAACCAATAAAACATACGAGCATTCTTGAATCGACTTGTGCAGTTATCTGACCAAATGAGATGTCGACCTAGTGCTATATCATGCTCCTACAAGAACTCAAAAAAATTCTTGAAACAATGTTGGAAATACTCGGACGAGTGAGATCTATCATCACTTATATAAAAATGATAGTCTCTGATTATCTTTCGATCCTCCTTTGTACTATGAAGTGCATGTCTAAACGTTATGTGGACAAAAATAGCAATTTGAATGGAATTGTAATACTGAGATTGTACCTCATTTTGTGGTTTCAATGTGTAGTTTTTAGAAAAATCAACAACTGATATAATAGTGCCAATCAAAAAAGAGTCCTTACATATCCTGAATTGTTGATCCAACCACTGAGACCTATGACTATGCCTTTCATATTTGTAGAAAATATTGTCCTTAAAATCTTAAATAAAATCAGCAACACTGCATTCTTTTGTAACCAACTCACACCTACAACCTTCACCTCCACTTTGTAAAGTATATTTGACTATCTCATATCTCTTTTTCTCAACAAGATTCTTTCCAAATTCATGTTCGAAACCCTCATGAAAACATTGAACAAACTTTGACAAGCCACCACATTTTGAGCACTTCGCATTTAAACAATCATTTCTATAGAAAAAGGAACCATCATCCCTAGAACATAAAAATAGATCTAGCAAGTCCCTTGATGATTTCGGAAGATGTATTGCACCAACCTCTTGCAACATTTCATTAGTATGCAAAGTAGAACGGATATAGCATAATAGTTCATGGTACATTGAAAACTCCACATGGTATTTGCAACAAAAACTATTACGAATCTTAAGAGGTACACAATAAAATGGCTTCAAACCTTCAAAAGTTCTTTGTGAGATTTCCATATTTGGATGTGTTTGAATAAATTTGTTGAACAACATTGTTTGGCTTGATTCCAAGAAATGTATAGGATGCGGTGTACGGTCTCGACTGCCAATTCTTAACTTTAAAAAGTCCTTTGCATTGGGTGATACTCTAGAGTTATCATGCCAAAAGTGTTGAATTTCCTGCTTTACATTATCGGTTAGCTTCTTATCAACACGTGGAAGCCTCCCGAAAAAAGCCCATGTATGATTTTGAAGAGGATCATCTATTCTTTCTCTTCTTGCAAGTGCTCTATCCAAAGTTTTACTATTTAAGTCAAAATCAGTACAAGTTTGTCTCATAAAGTGAGCCTTTTTCAATTGATGGCTCACTAGGGTGGTTGTAATGACTCTCCGAGCAACTCTCTTATCTTTTTCCTTGTTATTTTTTCCAATAGACTTGAGAGCATTAAAAATATTTTTGACGATAATCGATTTTTTTTCAGTTCTCTTGTTCACACGAATCTTCAATTTGGCTAGTAAAGGTTTCATCTTTTGCATCTTTAGCAATTGTACAAAAAGTTGGCATTGCTCGGTCAATGTCTTATTGCTAAAATATTGGTTGAAAAGTATTCTAGCCCACAACCGAACAGTTCGTGTTGACCTCTTGCCTTCAAAATTGTTTATAATGTTATCATCAATTTCAACTAACCATTTAGGGGTCCTTGAAGGTCTTGAATTTGGAATATGTCTTTCTTCCACACAAGGTTCTTCATTTCTCATGTAATTTGGTGAAACATAATTTACACTTGCTTCAATATTATGTTCAACATCTTCATTTTGAAAATTTTCAACTTGAACATTTTCAATACCATGTTCAACATCTTCAATTCCAACATTTTCACCTTGAACATATTCAATTTCCTCTTCACTTGAAAGACCATAGGGCTCAGGTTCACCAATATTTAACATACCTTGTCTTTTCTTCCTATGACCATCTCTATCTCTTTGTCTATATTCTAATATTTGTTCTTTTCTAATCTTTCTCTTACTCTTTTGCTTCAGATGACTGCTGTTCCCCATTATACCTCATAAAAGATGCTAAAAAATCATTCCTTAAGACAAATTTGAGTACAAGATGCTCCAAAAAGTTGATCTTTGTCTCTTCTTGTCTGAAACCACACATTTGTCACCTACAAAGTGCTGCAAATAGAATGTAGGGTCCATTGGAATGCACAAAAATGACCCACATGGGGTTTTTCTATGATCCACAAATCAGATATCTGATTTGTAAAACACATTCTACAACAGTAAGATTTGGCTCTACACATCAAAGTTTCCCAAATCGGATATCTGATTTTTACACACATAGACGTAAGGGTTAATGGTAGAGAGTGGGAGAGAGGGAGGAGAGTGGGAAGGAGGGAGGGATTTGGAGAGGGAGATGGAGAGGGAGAGGGAGAGAGTTATAGGGATAGGGAGAGAGGGAGAGGGAGAGGGAGAGGGAGAGGGAGAGAGGGAGAGGGGGAGAGAAAGTGGGAGAGGTTTAGAGTTGAGGGAGAGTGGGAGAGGGAGAGGGGGTTTAGAGTTGAGGGAGAGAGGGAGATGGAGAGGGAGAGGGTGAGATAGAAGGAGGTAGAGTGGGAGGGAGAGAGGGAGGGATAGGTAGAGAGAGGGAGAGGGAGAGGGAGAGGGAGAGAGGGAGAGAGAGGGGGAGAGGGGAGAGTGAGAGTGTGAGAAGGAGAGTGGGAGAGTGAGATGGAGAGAGAGAGAGAGAGGGAAAGAGATAATATTTAAATATTTTATATATTGGTAATATATATATTTAAATATTATAAATTTAATAATATATTATATATTAAATACATAATTCGGTAAGAGATTATCATAAATTGTATATATTACATTATAAACTTTATTGGATATTATATATATTATATTATAAACTTTATTGTATATTATATATATTAAATTATAAAATTTATTGCATTTTAAAATCATATATTAAAGATTGTATAATTTTTTTAAAACTCATATATAAAACATATCATATATCGGATTTGAATCGGATATCCGATATGCTGACACAAAATTTAATGCCTAGGGATTAGGCTCAGGATTTGGTTCGGACCTGCCAATCCTAAAATGTCAACACGTAAAACATGTTTAACAACTTACCTTGCTTTTCCAGACTTCGCCCATGTGGCTAACAACTTTTATTTTACCCAAAATTGATGAAACGAAGAGGGTTTGTAAGGGACCTTCTTAGCTTTCTACCAATATAAATTATATTTTACTTAGAATCTAATAAATAATTATTATTTATTTTTTATTAGAATTATGACTAAAGTCCTGATTGATAGTCTGATAGAAAAACATATATAGCTTTAAAACGGTATCACATTTTTTGAATCCAAAACATGCATCACATTCTATGCTTGGCATACTATAGGATTTAAAAAAAAAAATGAATTTCATGAAGTTTTGACCAAGTTAAGGTGATCAGACATACGAGTTTTTATATTTTTTAAAAGTTGTAATAAAAAATTCATAATTAATTATTTATTTGAAAAAAAATTACAAAAAAATATGGATCACATCCGGATATGAGTCCTCTACTTATATCTAAAATATTATAAAAAAAATATTATCATTTTATTATGGTTAGGGTGGTCAGACAAACACCTACTTCTTAGTTTTTCCCTGAAATTTTAGTACTACTGCATTGAAATTTCAAATTTTCACCAAATAGATTTTTTTTTTACAAAAATTATCCTAGTAATTTAGAAACTACATTCAATTTTCCACAGATTCTATTCTTACATATTTTTGAAATAATATAGATAACTTATTCAAAATTTTATGTCAAGTTTCCCAACTCTGATTTTCTGAATTTTCATTGCCACTTAAGGGCCTATTTTTTCCATGATGATCCTGCACATACCCATAATTCTTCACACTTCACTCAACCTTCTTCACACTTTGCTTTGCAATTGAATGATCTAATATTTATTTGCACATTTCACATTCAAACTTCACATACACAAATTGAGCACACTTCAAAATGAAGAAACAATCGCTCTTATATATCCGCTACATGGAATTACATCAACTCTATCATCCAAAAATAAAAGAATAAATGAATTACAAACTATCAGCCCAATTCATGAACAAATCTCAATGCGCAACAAATGAAGTCAGTCACATCATAATGAAGACCTAAAACAACTTCCTCAAACATTCCAAACATTAAAATATTAATCAACGAGGATCCACAACATGCTATGACCATCATGTTAGCCAAGAACATAAAAACCCGAACACATAATGGAAAAATATTCGATCATGATCATACCGATCAGTGCAGACATGCAACACGAATATAACATGATCTAGAAACATCAACGAACATCGCACGAGAATACACAACAACTCGAATTACCAGAATTACATTCTCTTCTTCAAGAAATACCAGCTACAGTAACATAATAACTGTAGGAACACAGAATAATTTGCAAAGATCTTGATGCACACCTCTGAAACTTTCAGAGTATGAACTAGATAGGCTTAGCAATAAACCCTTTAAAGCACAACTTCTGAATAACAACACACTGAATTTTACACCACATTGAACTTCACAGCATCACAGACAACCTTCAACATATTTATTATAATTTTCTCAACATCCTCGACATATACAACCTTCAAGAATATCAATGCTAATAGTGTTGAAATCAATGACAACCACAACATCCAACACTATTAACTTGCTCACTTGCCTCCAAATATTTTTGTTTATAGGATCAACACCTTGGTTCTGCTACTTTTGACTATTAAAATCATCAAGAGCAAAGTTTAGACACCTTTCCTAAAATAATAATTCCACTATTACATGTATATATTTCAAGAAAAATATATATCTAGATGCTCCCTCATATAGAAAAAATAAGAGGTTAGTACCAAACAAGCATAACAAGCTCAAAAAATTAGATACATGAGTATAATTCTCAAAGAACTAATGGACACATCAATCTTTATAACCTAAATATGAAAAGTTACATAAAAATTAAAATGCGCACATAGGTCGATATTTATGTTATACTACCCAACCCATAATGATTTTCTCCCCAAATTATATTTAAAAATTAAAATTACAAAGATAAAACATTTTGTCAATTATAGAACATTAATTACTTATGTTTGTGGTTGGTCATGGCTACAAAATACTTAGTAATTAGTTTATGAAGTTTATCACTTGGTTTGGTAATTCCTAGTTGTGGTGGGTGGAGCTTCTTATCTAGACACTATACAATTGTTAGCCATGAATGCTCAAACTTATTACTTTGGAAATTCATTATTCTAGATGATGAAAATAACTCAATTATTGTACTCTAGTTCTCTAGACCTCCCTAGGATGCTATGAGGAATTAAAAAGTGGAAAAATTATAGTCAAGATGCACGAAGAAGCCTTTATATTTTTTGATGGTTATGTGTCCCAAATGTTGTTAGATAAATCAATCACTATATATCAGACAATCCATGCTAACTTTGGAAAATTTATCCTTTCACTTTTTTGGGAATCCTTATGGGCATGCTATGTTACATTAGTTAATTCACAACTTAATTTAAACCAACAAAAGAGGTGGAGCCTATTATTCATAATGTATAAAGTTTTTTTTTACATTTATAATATTACTTGCATTTCCACATGTGTCACAAAATTGAGGCTTTTTGTTCTGATCCTTTCCTACCTTTTCTAAACTCCTACTATGGACCCCCTAAATTGAGCTACAAACAATGAGTTAGATATCAACAATTATGAAACCCAAAAACCCAAATGGGAGCAACACTCAAGTAGAGAAACAATGGAGATAAAACAAATAATGAAGAAAATAAACTAAAACATTATATACCTCCATTGATACTTCAGATGTGCTCAAATATTAAATAAAATAATGATAATATATGGATTGATAGAATAATTATACTCTATGATTGATGGTTATAAAATGAGGACGGAAAGCTTTTGTTAAACATAATTTCTAAGAGGAAGATGGAGGGATAAGATTATAAGATGGATCAAGGGCCAAACCTAATTATATGCACACTATATTTACCCTTTAAACAAGTCTTTGAACAAGGTGCAAGGTATTTTGATCAATGAAGGAGATTTTATTAAAATATGAGATGAAATGGGATAAGAGTAAGTGTTCTCATGGTAAAGTGGAGAAGATATATAAAATGAATTTAAGTTATATATATCAACAATTATTTATGATATATTTTACCAAAAAATATTTTGGGATATCCCAAAAGTTTTTGTAACCCATATAAGAATTGAGTGCACAAATCAACAACCTTCTTTAGCTTGGTTTCAAGCTTTGAGGGGCATTTATTTCACCAAAATTATCTAGGAATTTAATTTAACTTCATCCCTTATGGTGCCAATCATTTATATGAATTTATTCCTAGTGGGATCTTTGTGAGCCAAGATTTCTCACTAGTGGACTAGGTTAGTGACCACTTGATAAAATTTTAGCACTTTAAATATATTTTAGCTTCAAATTTTTTTACTATGTATCAATATGCCAAATTAGAGCAACATAAGATAGATGTTATGTAGCAATGTGAGAATCATATTTTAATTTAAAAAATATTATATTTTGCATAATTATAATGTGGAAACATTATGTGAGACTAAATTAACCATTAGAGAGCATATAAATTAGCATAAAAAATAATATGACATAGCACATGGTGTGGATGACCTATAAGTTGTAGATATAATGCAAAGATGTTAATTCAAGTTGCATATGTGGTAAAATACTGGCAATAGGAAGATCATATTAGGCATAATTAAATTGAGTTAAATTACCTTTGTTGTTAGTGGAGATGTGATAACTACAATAAGAGTTATCAACTTGTGGAATGAGAAGAAAAAGTTACAAGATCATCTAAAGGCTTGAGACACAAAATCTAAGAGCATTCTTGAATGAGAAGAAAATGCATAATACTTCTTCATTAGAGTTAAAAATGCATTATATAAGAATTAGGACATGAAATGAGAAAAAATATTGAAGTAGAATGAGTGGCATCCAATATATAAGTTATAATATGAAAATTTGAAAACTATTATTTGAAAAGAAATTTTAAGAAGTATGAGAGGAAGAGCATGATGTCTTTCTCATACGAGGAAACTTTGCCTAATCCAACAAGTTAGTTAAATATGATTTTCCCTTAGGAATAACCCTTGTCTAAGTTTTGAGGGGTGTAGAAGTAGACCCCAAAAAGTGATTTGTCTACTAAGAATTAAAAATATTTAATTTATTATATATTTTATCTAAATTATTTATTTGTACAAATTCATATACGATAACAAATATTGAGTGAATCTTCAATAAAAGACTATTGAAGAACAACTATTGATTATATGATTTTAAATAACTTTATAGCTAGTTTGTTGAAATGCAATATAGAGGAGTTTAGAAAGTTCATGAAGGAAAATTCATACCTCGAAACACTAAAGTAGTTGAATGAAGGCACATATTTCCTTCTTTTCAATTATAGTGAGATGAGGGCTTTGTAAAATTCACCTCTTTAAAAAAGCATGTAATTTTGAGTTTGATATTAATGAAAAGAGAGTTTTTCTCATAGCAATAATTTATGCATCAAAAAATCATATGAGATAAATTATTAAAAATCAATTTATACAAAAATTAAGAGAAATTAAATCCATAAATTTACATAAAATAAATATACAAAATATGTAGATAAGGTTTTATAAAAGATAAATTATAAACTCATAGAACATCCAAAATTTGAAGGAAATCAAATAAATTACCCTTCATCAAGTACTAGTAAGATATATGTAAAAGGGAGTCCTCAATAATCTATTTTTAAATGATGTTAATTAACATACAATGTGGTTGTTATGTAAGAGGTTAGTTTTTTTTTTACAAGATTATATTTAAGTCTCTATAAATTGAAATATGTATTACACATTAGTACTTACTAAATGATCATCATGGTATTTATTGTAATATTATTGTAAAATTTGATTTATCTCTAATGTGTATTTGTTGTCTTTATTTATAGACCAAATTTGAAATGTTCTACTTAAATATTAAATAGTTTAATCAATCAAGTAATTTATAACAATTTATATCTTATGTACAAAAATAGTTGCTATCCCAATCCATCCCTATCTATAATGCATCCCCTCCCTACCAATAAGCCATAAGAGGGTCTTAGGCCCTCCCAATCAATATAGGATAAATGCCACAATGACACCTATTTTAAAAGGTTCAACCCATCACAACTTCATAATTCATATAACACTCTCAACCTTCTCTCTATCTTCTTACAATGAATACACCTATACTTGTCTTCTCAAAATCAACTCAAAAGTGATAAATAATTATCCCATCTAAGACCCAAACCAATCAATTTGATGTAAATATTGATAGTTATTATAAAATATTTTTCCCTTCATAACTTGATAATTTATACATTCTCTCAACCTTTTCTCTCTTCTCCAAATCAACTCAAAAGTGAAACAATTATGCCAACCAAGACCCAAACCAATCAATCTAATATAAATGTAAGAATGATATAGTTATTTTAAAAGGTTGAACCCATCACAACTTGATAATTTATATAAAACTCACCCTTCTCTCTTGCTTAAATATACCAACCTACTTCAAATCAATTTAAAAGTAATAAACAATTATCCCAACCAAGACCCAAACCAATCAATTTGATATATATACGAGAATGATAGTTATTTTAAGAGATCAAGCACATCACATCTTGATAATTTATATAACACTCTCACCCCTCTTCTGCAAATTAACTTAAAAGTAATAAATAATTATCCCAACCAAGACCCAAACCATCAATTTGATATAAATGCGAGAATGGTAGTTATTTTAAAAGATCAAGCCCATCAAGTCTTGATAATTTATATAACAATCTCACCCATCTATCTTCTCCAAAACAATTTAAAAATAATAAATAATTATACCAACCAAGACCCAAACCAATCAATTTGATATAAATATGAGAATGATGGTTATTTTAAAAGATTGAGCCCATCGCGATCTCGTAATATATATCACACCCCTCTCTCCTCCAAATCAATCTAAAAGTAACAAATAATTCTCCCAACCAAAATGCAAACCAATCAATTTAATATAAATATAAGAATGATTATTATTTTAAAAGATTGAGCCCATCAAATCTCCATAACTTATATAACACTCACCCCTCTCTTCTCCAAAACAATTTAAAAGCAATAAATAATTATCCCAACGAAGACCCAAAGCATGTTAATCGACATGATAGTTTTGTTGCCCCTTGAAATACAATACTATCATAAAATTCTTTGAACAGATGATCAAGCCATTCAATTATAAGATGGTTAGCAGAAGGAAGCAACATTCCAAGCAACCAAATTTGCCAAATCACACCCTCATGTATATACACTTCCAAAGACCAAAAATAAGCACATAGATTTGATCCACCAAAACACATTCAATGCACGACTACAGTCTTAGCAGCATTAAAGGAAGCAGAAGTAGACCGACACGAGCTCTTCCTGGATTCCAACGAATTATACCGAGAGGAATCAGAACCTCCGCCGTCCAAATCCTTCAATCCATTAATAATCTCCTCGAACTGCAGCGGATCGCAGGGAAGAGTAAGAAGCCCTGTGTGATAATCAAACCCGAACTCCTCTTCCGCCATGCGCAGCAGATCTTTAAAAATGGGGTGCTTCAGATAATCCAGAGGAATAACAAAGCGCCTCCGCTTGCGCTCCCCCTTGGCGGCGTAAACGGCCACATGACCTTCACAAACATCTGTGGGAACAATCTTTTCATCGCGCCGCCTCCCCATCTTCTTCTCCTCGTCGTCTCCTTCAGTGGAGCGGCGGCGCAGTTTGAAGGAGAGCGCCTGCTTGAAACTCCTCAGTCTCTGCAACTTCTTGGCCACCTGCCTCATTTGGCTTCTCTCCATTGCCTTGCCTTTTGTTAAGGCAAATGGGAAGGGGTGGAAACTTGGAATGGTGAAATGGATGAGTGGGGGGAAGGAATAATTATACCCAGTTGGGAATGGAATCGGATCCAACGTATTGCGGTCATGCGGAATTCCCGGAAGAGACTTGTGGCCAGGCTTGAAAGGCGGGGTAAGAGACATATTTTGGTGGATCTTTCTTTTGCATTTGCTCCACTTTGGGCCACTCTTGTCTGATATCTAACGGCCCTTGTTCTTGCTCTCGACTGTTAGTACTTCAATTCATACAGCTCATTGCCTTTGTCGCCATGATAGGAAAGTTTTGGTCTTTCATTCTTCAATCAGATAACTAACTGTATGCTCAATTTGGGTTAAAGAACTTTTTTCTGTTTTTTTTTCAATCTTCTTTGACCGTTTGACTGTACTCTTAGGTATAATTTATGCTTTCTTTTAGGTTATAGAATTTATTTTTATTTTTATTTTTTAATCTTATTAGATCTTTATGCCTTCTTTTAGGTTATAGATTTTTTTTTAAAAATCTTATTGGATCTTTTGAATAGGCACTCAGGTATACTTTTGTGCCTTCTTTTTAATGGTGGGAATAGATAAATTGCAATATAGTCAGTTCCTTTTTTAGTCTTAGTCTTAGAACTAAGTTTCAGATTTCTTTAGAAGTATAATGAATTTTAAAATTAGGTTCTAGAGGGTAGATTGGATGGTTAATCTGGTGGAAAATACAAATGATGATTGTATTGTAGGTTTGATTCATCTGAATCTACTTGGAAGACAATTCATGTGGATGAAGGTTATAGTGGTGCATGTTAGGACTTCACTTCACAGGTCCCATTAGATACTGATTCCTCTCTTAAAAAAACAATTAAAAGTAAATTTTCAATTTTTTGATGATTAATGTAAATTGTCAATATGTTGTATTCAATATATTGATTGTTTACATGACATTCACTTTTATTGTATATAATTAGTATGTTGAGCGTAATATACTCTGAGCTTAACTCACCCTGCTATCAACCTAAGCTTCCCCTTTTTAGATTATTTTATTTGAAAGAAAATAAAATTATAAGTTTGAAAGATTTTTTTTTATCTAGTCTTTTATGGATGGAGAATAGATAAGTTAAATATATCATTATCTATATTGCAAATCAACTTTAAATAAAATCATCACTTTCAAAATTATGGGAGATATGATAGGAAGATGAGAGGATATTTTAGTTGTGGAATCAACTCTAAGATTTTTTAGTTGTACAATCTATTTTAAGTTTTTACTTTTAGATGTATTTAATTTGAAGGGAAAGATATTTTTTGTAATCTTGTAAGAAGGACTTTTTTTGTGTAATGGATACAGAATAGATAAGGTATATGTCATTATCTATATTTAAAAATTTCAATTACAAACAATCATTTTTCAATTAAAGGAGATATGATATAAAGATTAAATTTTAGATGTATCCAATTTGAAGGAAAATATATTTTTATAAACTTGTGGGAAGGGGATTTTTTGTGATTTTTTAATAGAATAATACATGAGAGACTAAACCAAGTAAGAAAATATAGTCACTGATAACCAATTAACCAATTAAGAGAGATATGATATAAATATAACATTTTAGATGTATCCAATTTGAGGGAAAATATATTTTTATAAGTTTGTGGGAAGGGGATTTTTTTTGTGATTTTGTCATAAAATAATATACGAGTGAATAAACCAAGCAAGAAAATATAGTCATAGACAACCAATTGGTATAAAGATCATGATAAATTGAGTTATACAAGTTTTTTATGGATAAACCATTTTAAATCTTGTGAGATTAATTTATTTCATGTAGATATGAAGTTTTTTTAGTAGAAAAATCAATTCCAAGATTTACATTATTAAATATTTTGAGCAAGTGAACCAAATTAGAGGATTAAAAAGTGGCCAAATTAATGATTTTGGCCATAATGCATTAACATTAACGAAAAATAGCAATAACATGGTCATGTTATGGCTTTGTAAATATTTTAGGTTCTACAAAATTTTATTGGATTTCGTAAACATAAAAAGAAAAAATAAAAAGCTTATTGCCTATTTACAACCATGGCCAAGAGAGAAGTAAGCATTTTTTTGAGAAAAACTTGATCACGTTATGTAAAATTTAACCATATCCCAATTTTTTAGCAATGCCACATCAAATGAGGCGTAAGTAGGAATATTCTCATATTTTTAATCAAATCATTAATAAATTTTCATAAATTTGACTATTTTGGAATATACTTCTTATATGTTTTTTTAATACTAGCTCCTATAAACCCTAACTATGAACCTAATATAGATGAAGAAATATCTGAAGAGATCCTTACATCACTCCAATATCCTAGTACACTTTGGACAAACCCTAGGTAATGCCAAGAAGAATTATTGAGGTATTTAAAAAAAACAAAATGACTCACAAAATTAGTTTCATTATTGAAGGTATCCATAAGAACCCTCCATGCATCACTTGCATTATTATTGAAATTAATGATGAAGCAAGTTGTAATGCCCCGCCAAGTAACCTTAAAGGAAGTTGCAATTAACGTCTTAAGCGAACTAATTTTTTTTTATAAAGTGCATTTAACATACACATTCACTTACTAGTTAACAACAACCTCTAAGGCTACAAGGTTAGGATTACTCAAACCCACACATACATATTACATATAACCATAGCCTTATGAACTTTATGAAATAAACATCATACATCATAAGAATACCACATAACATAATAAGATAATCAACCAAGATACAATCTCATACACATTATCTTGATCCAACAGTTACATCACTCTTTCCCAGAATGAGACACTAGTACAAATGTATTACAATTACAAAATTCCACCTCATAAACATAAGAGGGATAAAATAACTTATACAAGTTAAAATATTATAATGCAAGATAATACAACAAGAACCGTGAGCTGCCCATCTGGATGTCTCGCCACCAAGTACTAAAGATCGATGGGGACCCAACGGTTTTGGTGCATGTTCCACCCAACCAATGTGGTACCCGAAGGCCCACCCCCCATGCTAGGAGATAGTAACAAAGTAACATGGACAAAGATTCTACTACCTCTAACCAAAGATAAACTCATACTGTTATAACCAACCAAATGAATTAACAAGTACAACTCATTCACCATACAAGTACGAATCAAGTACAACTCAAGTACAATACAAGTGCAACTCAAATACAATACAAGTACAACTCCAACATCACTGACATAGGTCACATTGCTTCCAGACATAAAGTAGATCAAGTATGTTCAAATAACCATACACATAAAATAATTAACAACAGTTGTCATAGATAGAGTGTCATCGCAAGGTTTGTCATGAGATCTCTTCTGGGTATTCTTCATAGGCTCCGGCACAAGGTGGCCTCAACCGAATCCCGACACTCATACTCACTCATGCGGAATCAACTACCTCTCGTAAGAACTAGATAGTTGATCTTGCCATTCCAGGCCTTCTCACTCATCCCAAGTCTAAACAAGCCCTTGTGTCTATGAGTGAGGATTAAATTATCTTGATTAATGTGAAGTTAATCCTAATCTTCTAAGTACATTATTTTAATTATCACTTGTTTAAATCACTCCTGAAGGTTATCCAGTTTACCTCTTTGGGCTCTGGCGCCTAACATAAGCCACTCTTCTATTCGACAACACACATCCAAACAATCCACCAAGGAAACCACAAGTGCATACCAACTAGGCATCATAATCCACTCCAACACAAGGAGGATATAAATAATAGAAACTCACTCCAAACATCTTGGAGGAAACAACACATAGTCCACTCCTTTCACAGGAGGTACAAAATATCTCACTCCAAACATCTTGGAGGCAATAACACATAGTCCACTCCTTTCACAGGAGGCAACAAGATGAAACCACATAACAAGGTCACTCCATACAAGGAGACACGGATCCCATAATCCGCTCCTAAACCAAGGAGGTGCAAACATCCCCGTTCATGAAAACCGGGTAAAACTGAACATGCACTACCCAAGGGAAAACAACTGGATGGCATAAAGATTCAACAACCCTTATCCTCTAAGTTCTTCTGGAAGACTTATAATTTAGGACTAACACTAAATCCCAAAACCAACAATGCAACTTGACGACATAGCAACAAAAACATTCAAGTCATCAATCAAATCTAATATTTGGATTTCCTAAATCCATACTCATTCAATAGGTAGTGTTGACAAAGTCAAAGACATGATAAGTAGATCATCTAAAATAATCATAACCCCTATTTCCCTTTTCATTATTGGAAATCTAAAACAATTAAACTTACTTCCCTTTACTGAATACAAAGAATTAAATCCTTTAAGATAAGCATGAGGAAGATACTACTTTTGGATATACTAAATCCATATCTCTTTCATAATCCAATCACAATGATTCAATTAATCTAAACAGAAATTAATAAATAACATAATTGATTGTCACATCAATAAAACAACTTCTTAATTTACTTTTAAATTGACACAAATCCATGCAAATAAACTCTTTCCATTTCTTAACCAAATCTTATATCTCATTCAATTTTCTATTTAACACATTCAATCTCTTTAATATAATAACATATTGTTTCTCTATCCATTTTCCATATACACAAATCAATCCAATTTTAAATCTCTATTCAATAATATATTGCATTCTTTAAATCAAATATTTAACTCTTCCAATTAAACTTTAACAAGCCATTTTAAAATAACAATAATTTCCCATATGTTTATAATTTTAATTCCACTAATCCAATATACAAATTTTATTTAAAATAATATAAATAAATATAATACTTTAGTATTATAAATTATAATATAAAATATTATTAAATAATATTTTAATATTATAATAACAATACATAAAATATTAATATTTATAAATATCAATTTATTATTATTTTATTTTCAGAACAGCCATGGGAAAAATAACTTAACAGCAGTCTCATGTTTTAAGCATAACTCAAAAACTACGATCTGGGTATTTACAATTTTTGGATGGGGGTAAGAAAATTTCAAAATACAAAAACCTTTTAAATTTCCTGAAAACCCAGTTTGTAAAAGTGAAGTTATAGGCGACGCAATCAGACCATTTTACCATGAAAATATAACTATACTACAGATTTTAAAATCCGTTTTTTGATAATAAATAGAAAGTTTCATTTTCTAAAAACATTCTAAATGCATTGTTCAATCTCTATATTTGATTTCAATAACAATAAAATCAATTTCTCCAAATAATTAAAATTCAACTAAGGTTTTCACAATTTTCACTCAAGAATTTTCACAAGCAAAGGCTGTAAATTTATTTAATTCCTTTCTTCTAATATCAAATTTATTTTCTAAAACAGATTTAACAAACAAATCTTTAATCATTACTATTTTAAAGAAAACAATCAAGAACAATAAAACACAAAGAGGAAAACCTGGTACAAGAAGCTACAGGAAGAGATGAATTTTTAATGCAAGCCTCCTCCAAAGATTTCCTGAATTTTCTTTAATCCTCCAATGAATTCCATCAAAAATCCAACAAATGCAAACAATCTTTTTTTCAATCAATTCTACAATCAAACTTTCTTCAAACCCTTGTGCAAATTTTCCAAAATTTCTTTCCTGCTGTAAAAATGTATTTTTCTAAAAACTTTCTTGCCCTAAAATTAAAACATATCTTCTTATAAATCAAAAATACCAAATACAACCCTAATTCACATTACATGCAAATTAGATATTTCAATTTCAATTTCAATTTCAATTTCACTTTTCAAAAAAAACCCACTTTCAATTTAAAATGCAATTTCAAATAATAAATTAATTTCCAAAGTTGCAACCAATTTCTCAAATAAACATTTAATTACAATTTCTAATTTAATTCCCACACGTTGAAATTAAATTCCAAATTTAATTTTAATTCTTTTATTTCCTTTCATTCTCTTGCATCACGTTTAATTAATTAATTTAATTATTTAATAACTAAATTCAACCCCCTTGGATTAAATTTAATTAATTAAATAAACTAAATATAATTAATTAATTTAAATATAAAATTTTATCCACATTGCATTATTTAAATTAAATAACCATCAACATGATTTAAATACAATTATTCTAAATATCTATTTCCAAATCAAGAATGCTTCAGAATTAAATAACATCAAAGCAAGACAGACAATGACTCGACACACACAACTGATGACACACTAAGGCTAGGGTATAGACTTGACACATGTTACCTAGCTACTATCTCCCGTTCAACTTAACCGTTGGATCGACACGCTCAAACCTGTGAAACCAGGTGGAGTCGATGTCATGTACCTGCAATCCTGCAACCAAGTAAACAACATCATACGATATATCCAACATATAATACACACTGTGAAGAAGGAATTACGGATTCATAGGGTGCTCGCAAGCGAGTGATGCAAAACCGTCCTCTTCACCAATACACTCATCGAAACTGACACTTCCATCATAATTCCAATAATCTCATAATAACATCTCATGTTAACTCTACAACATCATTAATCCATAATACATGTGAAACAATAATCAGATAACTACATCCCACAATAATAGTTGTCGCTCAATAGTAGCGATCAAAACATCATAACAAAATGTATCCAGTATCAAAATAATTGCAACCAAACATAGCATAAAACAACTTGAACAAGAATCAAAACGGAGGGGTATTACACAAATTGACTTGGTCATAAATCAAATTGATTAATGGAAAATGCATAGAGATTCATGCCATAAATTTTATGCAACAACTTTTTCTTACAAAGAAGTAAAGAAAAAAGATATAAGAAAATCTCAAATTTGTGATATTTTTACTAAGATTTCAAAATCAATGCACCTCTTTTAGTGACTTTGAAGAGATTTATAATTTATTGGTGCAATTATATTAATATAAAAAATATTTTTTAGAATACATGGTGAATGGTCTTTGACCAACCTCCATATAATAACCATGAGGTGCCACTATACTTTTTGAGAAAAATTTAGTGAGTTTTTCCTTCATAAAATTCATAATTATTTTGATATGAGAGAGATTTGAGGTAGAGGTGGAGGCTCTACCTAAGATAGACTAGGAGATAATTGAATAAAAAACCTTTAGTGAAGACCCCTAGCACATAAATCTCTACATCATGTGATGATGATATTAGTTATCAAGGAGACTATGGAGGTGTAAAATCTCCATATGATTGCTAGCCTCATAGACAACTTTATATAGCATGACATATAGATTTCCCAATGTTACATGGTTCAAAATATGATCAAGAAAATAGACCATCAAGTTCTAGTCTACCTCCCACCTATGTTGTAGTTGTTATGAATTATGCTTTGGATGAGATCATGATCCACAAAGTGGAGAATGTCAACCCCCATGAGTGCATTCACTATCACTAAAAATGTACTGGGATTATAGAGGGCAATTGAGTACTATGGGGTGGTGATTTAGATAGTATGGTGACTAATGATTACCTATTCCATAATTTTTTGGTGATCACATACAACTATTTTAATATGAATTTAGAACATATTTTATACTTAATAATTAAAATTTTAATATGTAAAATGATTTGTAATTGTAGAATTGAATTAAAATTACACATTTATTATATATTTTTGGGGTCTAGCATCATAGGATGATATGCTATCAACCAACCACTAGCAATTTTTATAATCTCATTTATTTTTTATTAGGTAAGAGTGATTTTTGAAAGGGCCCCAACCCTTTTGAAAATCTACCAACATGAAACAACCAACCAATAACAAAGATGTAGCAAAGCTACCAATAATAAACTAAATAAATGACTAAATAATTCTAGATATAGACCTAGCAAGTCAAACACCTTTAACCTAGGTGTGGGATAGAGATACATGTTTTGGAAGACCTTTATTCCTCCTTTGGAATACATTCCAAGAAAACTCATCATCCAATTCAATGGAGATAGGAGGGGGGAGGGGAATCTCTCACAAAAGTCCCAATCAAGGCTAACTCGTGAAGAGAGGAGCACCCAACTTGGAATATTGAATGTCAAGAGAGAGCCACAACACTAGCAAAATGAGACATACCAACACCACATGCTTCGATCGAGGAAGAGGTTGCAAGAGGAGATTTAGGCAACAAAGGTGGACAAGGAACATCTACCCTATCAATAGTAAGAGGCTTAGGTTCTTTTGAATTATAGTTTACCTCATCCACATCCATTGTAACCTAAAGAGAATTATTTCATTGGAAGAGGAACATATTGAGACCAAGTAAGGCACAAGAAATCAAATGCCAAATGTTTCATATAGAAGTACTATTTACAGAAAAAGGGGGGTCCTTGTGGTCCAAGGTATAACTCTAAGAATGATTGTAATGCCCCACCACACAACCCTAGAGGAAGTTCTAATTCACAATAAAAGTATACTAATTTTTTTTTTATAAGGTGAATTAAACATACATGTTCATCTATAATTGGCAACATCCCCTAAGGCTACATAACCGAGATTACTTAAATACCCATTAACATACATCATTTAAATACATTGCAATAAATAACACAAGTAGTAAGCATTCATTCAACATAAATAAATACCAAGATAGGAATATAATATCCACAACATATATCCATTACATGATTAATCGATTACAACACATTCCCAGAATGAGTCATAAATACATAAGTGTTACAATTACATAAATCCACCTCATAAATACAAGAGGGGTAAAATCAACTTATTACATTAAGAAATACAACATTGCAAGAAATAGATATAAGAACCGTGAGCTGTCCAACTGGATGTCTCGCCTCCACGAACTGAAGATCACAGGGGACCCAACGGTGTATGGTGCATGTTCCACCCAACCAAGTGGTACCCGAAGGCCCACCCCCCATGCTAGGAGATAGTAACAACACAACATGGACAAAGAATCTACTACCTCTAACCAAAGGCAGACTCATACTGATATAACCAAACAAATGAACTAAACAAGTACAACTCAATTACAACATAAGTACAACACTAACATCACTGACATAGGTCACATTGCTTCCAAACATAAAATAGATCAAGTATGTTCAAAAAACCATACACATAAAACAATTATCAACAGTTGTCCTAGATAGAGTGTCATCGCATAGTAGTCATGAGATCTCCTCTGGGCATTCTTCATAGGCTCCGGTAATCCTGGTTACCTCAACCGAATCCCGGCCCTCATACTCACTCATGTGGCATCAAATACCTCTTGTATTGACAAGATAGATGACTATGCCATTTCAGGCCTACCCACTCATCCCAAGTCTAAACAAGCCCTTGTGTCTATGAGTGAGGAAAAATTATCTTGATTAGTGAGAAGTTAGTCCTAATATTCTAAGTACATTACTTTAATTATCACTTGTTTAAATAACTTTTGAAGGTTACCCGATTTACCTCTTTGGGATCCGAGGCCTAACAGAAGCCACTCTTCTAATGGACACCACACCATAAAAACCATACTCCAAGGGAAACCCAAGTGCATACAAACAAGATTAAACAACCACTCCAACTCTAGGAGGAAACAAATAATGAAACTCACTCCAAACATCTTGGAGGCAACAAACACATAGTCCACTCCTTTCACAAGAGGTACAAAACATTTCCGTTCATGGAAACCGGGTAAAAACTGAAAAGACTCCATGCACTACCCAAGGGAAAACAACTGGTTGACATAAAATTTCGACAACCCTCATCCTCTAAGTTCTTCTGGAAGACTTACAATTCTGGACTAACACTAAATCCCAAATCCCACAATGTAACTTGATGACATAGCTACAACAAGCATTCAAGTCATAATTCAAATCTAATATTTGGATTTCCTAAATCCATACTCATTCAATAGGTAATGTTGACAAAATCAAAGGCACAATAATAGGGTTAGCTCAAATAATCATAAAACCCCTTTTTCCCCAAACACGAACTTAAGGAAAAGTAATAACAACAAGCAATGGCAAGGAAATATGCTATATTTGGATATATTAAATCCATTTCCTAACTAATACTTTTCAGTAAATAGTCCATTACTTCAATCATAAATAATAAACTGAAATAATTACCTTTACTTTTTCAAGGAAAAGATAAATTCTAATTTAGCAAGACAAAATATTCCTTTACATTTAAATCATAACACACACATGAAAGAAAATATTTCTTTCTATTTCTCAGCTAACTCATCTAATTCTTTCAAATTCTCAAATTAAATAACTAATACATAAACTTAATCATGCACCCAAATAAATATATATGTATATATATATAAATTGACTATTATATACATATATATTTATTTAACACTACAAATAATCTCAACCCCATTTAATTGAACCAAGTTTATAATTCTGGAAAAGAAAAGAAAAACAGAATAATTAAAATGTATCTCATTATCTTATTCATATATAAATATATATATATATATAATTTATATTCACACTTAATATGTAATTAATAAAATCTAATATACAGTATATATCTACATATTATATATTTTACTGTATAGATATAATTTATTTTATTAACTGAAATCATGAAAATCCTTTTTTTGAATAATTTAAAAATATACAAATTCAAAGTCAATGTAATAAAGCAACCTTACAGAGGATGAACGGTACACTGATGCTGACGATACCGCCGCCCCTTGTCTACCTCCGCTGGTACCCATGCCTATCGCCAGTATCCTTGCATATCGCCGACTGTACATTATACATCAGCCGATGCATTTTGGGGAGGCCACACTCCCCATGGACAGTGCGTCCCCCCCCAAATGGCGGGCATGCTGCCCATGGGCAGTGCGTCCTTCCCTTGGGAATGAGTGGGTAGGGCATTACACATGGTATCAAAGCCTAGGGTTAAACACTGGGTGCTCTGGGATTAAGATGTACCCATTAAGCTTAGTTGTGTAGGTTTTCTTGTGTACCTTGTCTAATACCCTTTTGTGTCTATGTAGGAGTATGCCTCCTAGGTGCGGACGAGGGAGAGGACGTGGACGTGGCTGGGTAGGAGATCAAGAGGAGAGTTAGCATGATTCGCAACCTTGTGTTGTACCTATACTAGAGCAGGAGGAACATCAGACCTTGCAGAATGATCCAAGAGGTGGTGGTGGACAGCTAGATCCTGCTAGGGTCGAAGCTGCACATAGAGCCTTCGAGGAGGCTTTGGCATTATTGGGTCTGAGATAGGTAGTACTAGAGGTTAACCCAGTGGTTAGGACAATTATAGCTCAGTTAGAGATGTTAGTAGTGTCCTATATGAGGGATTTGATTCGGTCACAGCCACCTAGGTTTGACGGAGTAGGCACTGGTTTAGAAGCTAAGACTTGGTTGATAGGTCTTGATCAATGTTTTTCTATGCATCCATTTGATAGTGGTACTAAAGCGAGGTGTGCTGTGATGCACCTAGAGGGATTTGCAGCCACTTGGTGGAGACTTGAGGAGCGAAGCTCCACATTGACATGAGTTCGGTGTCTTGGGAGATCTTTCTTGAGCGGTTCAAAGCCCGTTTTCTTTCTGACCATTGGAATCAGCGTAGAGGTGACGAGTTCCATGCCCTTTGACAGTTAGCCATGATCGTAGATGAGTATGAGAGATTTTTCTATGAACTTAAACAGTTCGCAGAAATAGGGGATGATGAGGGGATGCCCGTGCAACATTTCATTAGGGGCTTAAATGCATGTATTAGTGGTGGTGTGCGGGTCTTTAAGCCCAAGTTTATGGAGACAGCTATGGAGAAGGCATGGCTGGTCGAGGAGAACTTAGCTATGGCACTAGGAGGCCATTTAGGTGTGCAAATCAGTAGTGGTTAAGGAGTTGGGTCTAGTGCATGATGGGGTCAGACTCAGGGAGTTGGATCACCGTTGACTCAACAGGGGCCTACTCAGAGTGGGCAATAGGAGAGCGCACTTGGAAAGCATAAGGATTCTCAGGATGATGGTGGTTCTTCACCTAGAAGGAACCGGAACTGGTGGCACAATAAGCGCAATCATTAGGTACAGCCAGTCCAGAGTTCATAATCTGCCGCTGATTGGGGTAGTACGGAGCAGTCTACTGCACCGATAGGAGGTAGTGGGTTTGGTCACATTACATGTTATTCTTGTGGTCAACAGGGCCACCTTGCTAGGAATTGTCTATATTGGAACACTTCTGGTGTTGGTCGTACAGTGCAGGATACTCGTCCTGTGGGATCGAGGTTTTGATTTTATGTTGTTTGTTTGAGGGAGTGATATCCCTACTTATGTGCAGGCTTCCAGGAGTAAGCCCGGTCTTTGGGGGGGGAGAATGTAATACCCCTTTGTTTTGCTTCTTGTTCGGTTTGCTTTATGCTATGTTTGGTTGCAGCTACTTTGATACTGGATACATTTTGTTATGATGTTTTAATCGCTACTATTGAGTGACAACTATTATTGTGTGATGTGGTTATCTGATTATTGTTTCACATGCTTTAATGGTTTAATGATTTTAGTAGAGTTAACATGAGATTCTATTATGAGATTATTGATTATGATGTTAATGTCAGAGTTGATGAGTGTATTGTTGAAGAGGACAGTTTCGCATCACTCGCTTGTGAGTGCCCTGCAAATCTGTGATTTTTTGTTCACGGTGTGTAATATATGTTGGATATGTTGTATGATGTTGTTGACTTGGTTTTAGGTTGTAGGTACATGACATCAACTCCACCTGGTTTCACAAGTTTGAGCATGTCGATCCAACAGTTAAGTTGAACGGGAGATAGTAGCTAGGTAACATGTGTCAGGTCTACGCCCTAGCCTTAGTGTGTCGTCAGTCCTGTTTATTGAGTAATGTTTACCTTATTTAATGTTATTTGATTTTGAATTCATTGAGAATTGGGATTTATTATTAGAAACTAGATTTAAATTATATATATAACAAATCCCAATTCTCAATGAATTCAACAAACAGATTTCTCAAACAGTATTTATTTGTTTTGAACAAACAAGAACCAAAAAAACATAGAACAAAACCTAGAATTCGAAGCTACAGGAAAAGATGAATTTCTAATGCAAGCTTCCTCCAAAGATCTCTTGAATTATCTTCAATCATGCAATATACCCAAGCAATCAACCAATCCAAAAACTCAAACAATGTAACATATTTTCTTCAAATCAATTCTCTGTGCAAATTCTTTTCCCAAAAATTCTTCATTGCCTTCAAGAAAAAATTCTATTCTCAAAAACCTCCTCTTGCATGAATGAATTTTCAACCTCAAAACTTCTCTCTTAATTAAACATGCAATCCTATTCAATCAAAATATCTTAGACAACCAAATATAATCCTTTGCATGCAATATTGACAATTACAATATTAACCTAATTCCATTTTCGAAAACACACTTTGAATATAAAATGCAATTTCAAATATCTTTCAATTTTAGTTTTTATTTAATTTAACCAAATAAAACTTAATTAATTAATTTTAATTATTTAATAACTAAATTCAACCCTTTTGAGATTAAAATTTAATTAATTAAATAAATTGAAACTTAACTAAATTAAATTTCATTATCAACTTTAAATATAACATCAAAGCATAATTTTAATTTAATATAACATAATCACTACTTTTTCCAATGCAATTATTCTAAACCTTGATTTAATAATAATGCATCTAACAGAATCAAATAACATTAAATAAGGTAAACATGACTCAATAAACAAGACTGACGACACACTAAGGCTAGGGCGTAGACTTGACACATGTTACCTAGCTACTATCTCCCATTCAACTTAACCGTTGGATTGACATGCTCAAACCTATGAAACCAAGTGGAGTCGATGTCATGTACCTGCAACCTGAAACCAAGTCAACAACATCATACAATATATCCAACATATATTACACATCGTGAAGAAGAAATCACGGATTCGCAGGGCGCTCACAAGCAAGTGATGTGAAACCATCCTCTTCACCAATACACTCATCAAAGACTGACATTAACATCATAATCAATAATCTCATAATATAATATCATGTTAACTCTACTAATATCATTAAACCATTAAATCATGTGAAACAATAATCAGATAACCACATCACACAATAATAGTTGTCGCTTAATAGTAGCGATCAAAACATCATAACAAAATGTATCCAGTATCAAAGTAGTTGCAACCAAACATAGCATAAAGCAAACCGAACAAGAAGCAAAACGGAGGGGTATTACAATGATTCACCACTTGTAATACCACCTTATCCAGGAGAGGCTTGGAAAAATCCAATTCTACTAGAATATGAGAAAATGTGATGTGATAAAATATTATATAGTAACATGATCTATTTTAGTAAAATGATTCATAGATTTGGAAATATTGACATAGTAGACTTCACACCAAAAATGAAGAGAAATATTACAAAGGAAAATCCAAATAGTCATAATGTTGAAAAATTTAGTGAGGTTATTAAAGGAAGAATCCCAAAACTTTAGCAAGAGAGTGTGTTGGCCCCAAAGCCAAGAACAAACCTCTTAAACAACATTCCAATCAAATATAGAATAAAAAATAACAAAAAAACCCTTGGCACAATGGTAAACTTCTAAATTTACCTCCATGATAGGCTTTGATTTCTCAAGAAATCCAATGATTGAGATCACACATTTATGGCCACAAAATATCAAATATGTAGATCAAACCATTCTAAGAAAAATAATTCACATTTTTTAAAACCTCATCCCCTAATACTACAAAAGGGGAAGATAGGGCACATGATAACATTGATCTCACCATGGGGTGAATAGAAGAAATGCCAACATTGTGTGGGGGAGAACACAATTTTGTTAGAAATTACAAGTTTTAGGGTTTCTATGTGAAATTTTTGATGATTTCACGTCTTAAACCCTAGGCCCTAAAATGCCTATAGAGTACTATTACTTTATTTTCTATTCACTTGGTCACTTGCTTGAACTATTCTTGGTGAACCTTAAGTTTCCTTCACAAGTCTTTATGCTCATTCATTGACTAACCCCTTTCCCTACTAACCAACTATCAACAAGTAGTGCATGTGCTTTAAAGCAACTTAAGTTACTTTCTTTTCATGCTTGTTGGTGGTCCCCACTTTAGTCCTTGTTGACACCACATGTCTTATTCTTATTGTGTCACTCATTTTGTTTTGCATCATACATTTTTTTTGTGTGATTATAAATTTGTGACCATGCACTTTGTTTCCATGTGTCATTATAAGTGCTTGGTTGTATACTAGCTATGTGACATGATGGTCCTATATGGCCACTTCTCCTCATTGGTTTCATGCTATTTTTATTTATTACATGCTCTTAAAGTTTTAAATTTTAAGGCTATGACATCATGATATTATGACACATGTCCCTGATATGTCATAGGCCCAATATTTAAATCTTAGTTTATTTTAAGAGGACATGTGTTGAGTCATGTCCATATAGTATTGCATCACACACCCATTCCATAATGCAAGATGTTAAAGGAAGCACCCATTGAAGTTGTGGTGGTGCAAAATTTTGACACCTATCCCTATTAGTGTCACAGAGGTCTAAATGTTCCTTTTATGTTGGAGGCTTTATTTTTAAGTGTGGGGCCAACAAAGTGATATGTGTACATCTTTTATATATTTGACAACTCCTCATTGGTCTAAATTTTTAATCTAATGCAACTTTAATATGAAGGATTTCAAATAGAGAAAAAACCTTTCCATCATCATTGATTCAAACCACATCATCTAAATATCAATGACTAATATTCAAAGAAAGAAATGACTAGCCACAAACACTTTATTCATGTGTATGAGTGTTAATGGAAAAATTGACTGATATCTACCAAAATTTCCTTGGTTTTTTATCAAAAGGCATTCATTTGAGTTTTCTGGTATCTCTGAATTCAGATAATGTGAAGAAATTGCATAACTCAAAGCCCTTTGGTGTCTTAGAAGCAAATTGGGGTTCTAAGCATTCTATGGGTAAGTCATTAGAATTTCACCCCAATTTACAAAATTGTGGCCAAGTTTGATTGTTCTTACATCATTAGGGTTTTAATGTTATATTGAAATCATATCAAGGGTTTTAATTGTCTTAGTTTTCAAAATCCTAGTCATATTCCAACACCCTAGATTTCTAAAAAACCTATGCCATGAGTCAAACCAATTCCAAACCCAAAAGGTCAAGAAGGGCTTTGGATAAGGACCTTATGATTCAAATCCTAGGGTGTTCATGAAAATAAATGCATGTCCAAGGGTCCATAATTTCAACAAACATGTTATTAGATAATGTTATGGATTTTTGAGATGGTATAATGTCTACCACTAGATGGTCACTTTTTGGGCACTCGTATAAAAGAATATATTGGACAAGTGCCTATTTCAAATTTATGGAACCTTGAACATAGAAAATTGGTTGTTCCAATTGTCTTTGTGGATGTGACTTCATTAAAAAAATTCCAAAAAATTATGATGCTAATTCTAGAGTTGTTTTTTTATTAGATTAGCAAGGAAGGGCCTTGATCCCATACACAAACTTAACAAAGAAAAAATACCTTAGAGAAATAGATTGGAAAACAACAACCAGTCAAACAACAAAACAACAACCACAACAAAAACAATCAAACTATAAAGGATCAAACATGTCCACACATGCCAGATATAAGATTATCATTAGAGAATGCATGAATCTTAACCAAATAAAAAACATAGATAATAGTCTTAATATAAATAGACCACCATATAATATCCATATCATAATAAAAGTCTTAATAAAACTATTAATACCAGTAGCCAACCCACCACAAACCCAAAAGACCACATAACTAGAAGTCATTATTTTGTAGTGAAAATCAATTCCTAGTTATCCCTAGGTAATATAAAAAATAAATTACCTCCAGTCGGTATCCCTAGCAATACGAACATCTTTCTCTTCCACTTGCTTCTATTTCTTCTTGAGTTGTTTCCTAATTTTAGTCTGACCCACCACCACCTATTTCATGAGGCCATATGTGATCTTCATCGATGTGCTAATAGCCTTTTCCATATCTTCCATCTTGACCTATAAGAGATCAATTTGGTTTTGCAAAACATGATTAGAAATATTGTTATTATCCTACTTTTGGGTGACAACAAACTTCTTTTCATTCTCACCCAGATCTGACATGTCACCAGCCTCAATAGCATCATCCCTATCAACATAATCCTCCTCTTCCCTCTTATCATCCTCTTCCTCGAAACATTCTTCCTCACCCTTTTGATCACTATAATCCTCACTATTTGACCCCTCAATTTCCTCATTGATCATAGCTTCAAACACCTCAATTAATGGGGGCTCCACTTCCTCATAAGCAATAGATTTCCCTTTATCTTTATCCCCCTTCTCAATAGATGAAAATTTAGCAAGGTGAGAAGACCTCCTCCTGCCTCTATTAGCCACACACAACCCTTCTTCATTCTCAACCTTCTGATTGCCTTCAATAGCCTCAATGATAGTATTATATTTTCATTTTTTGGTTTCCTTTGCACCAACTTCTTAGTTTTAGGAGGTTCTAGCATAAGAGGGGAATGTTTCCTCTTCTGAGGAGTATTCTTCAAAATTTCCATTTCCATGGATGACTCAATAGTTCTAGGCTTAGGGATTTTAAAATTTAAGGCCTCTTTTTTGTTTCTAGAAGCATGGCCTTTTATAGAGGATAGTGGTTTGCAATCAATAGGCTTGATCTTTATAGAGGACTTTCAAGTATTTTTGACAAGGGAACTTTTTTAGCATTCTCCATAGGGTTGACAATGTTCATAGCCATATTCTTGGTAATAATGACATAGCCTAACAAATGAGGGTTTCAATGTGGGTTATTGGAACACACATATTTATATAGGGCCATTATGAGACCTTGGTGCAAGGGAGGGGAAGCACCTTTTTCAATGCTCTGTTACAAGGAAGATAAAAGATAGAAAGGAATATTGATTTTCTCATTGTGCCTAATATGGTTAAGAATTTGAGAAATGATAGTAATGCACAATCATGTATCTTCCCTCAAGCATGAATTAGCACATAACAAAGAGGCTTACCATTGCATATGATAGAGGAAGGTTGAGATGGGCATTACCCATTCTGAAATCTTTGAAGCCACTCCCCTTTAGCAAAGAACCTGTCCACAAATATTTGGTATTTCCTCTCTTTTCTTGGCTATCTTCATGCCCTCATTATCCAAGCCCTTAGCCTTTACAATCAACTATGTTGTAACTTCAAACTTGATAGCACTAATAGACACATGGCCTCCCCTCCAAGAATTAGTAATTTTGAGTTCAAGGTCTCTTTATAGCCGCACATAGCTTAGAAGAAGGATGTGAACCCAACATTTTTAAAAAACATCCATAAATCCACATTCTGTTGTAGGTTGTAATAGTTCACCAACTCTGTCCTCTTCCTAGGGCCACCCATTTTTATAGAATGTAGATTGATATTACCCTTCTTATTCTTCAAACACTTCTTCATACATAGACTCGACACCCTAGCACTCATATAGATAGCAGTATCACCGTTGATCACCAAAAATAAAATGCAACTTGTGTCACCCTTGTTCACTAGAAATAAAATTCATCTTTTGTCAATAGAATTACACAACTGCCAGAGGATAATAACACCACAAAAAATCCCAAGGGTCTTCAAGTAATGATTATTCATAACCTCAATACTTACTATTAAATCAGAATTGGAAAGCCTCTCTTCGAAGAAGTAGCTAGAAAGGATGGTAGACATGTACTATATGACAACCATACAAGAAAAAGATAGTTATATCACAATTTGAAGTGGAACTTTGATATGAAGTATCCTTAATAATAACACCTTCATTGATATCATTATCATTAATCATTTGAACACTCATATTCATCATGTGCTAAAAAATATCCCCTTTAAAATTGTGTTGGTCACACTTCAAACTAACAACTATTCTAAAGTTACCTTTTATCCGTAAAACACTCCTTGTCACATGACATAATATTATATGATAAGTCATATTTTTCCTTGATAATGATATTTTTTATCTGATTTGGTAACAATGAGAACTCCCAGTGCATCCAATTTAATACTTAAGAGCTTCATTGGTAGCTGCATCAACAACACCATTCCCTTTTCTATACACATGTTGAACTTTATATTGGAGGAAGACACTCAAAATTCATTTTATATCATCCATTATATGCCATATCTCCCACCGAACAGCAACCCCCCTTTAAAAACATCAATTATTAATTTAGAGTCACCTTCAATAATAAACTTGTTGAAACCAAGCTCTTTCATTCATTTTAACCCACCCCTAACAACCATAGCTTCAACAATATTATTAGAACACAATCCTAAATTCTTACCATAACCTTCAATTAAGTTGCCTTGATGATTTCTTATGATACCCTCGCACCAACTAAATGAGGGTTTCCCTTTGAGCAGCCATCAAAATTACATTTAACCTGGAATCAACCTCAAGAGGACACCAAACAATGTTTTTTCTAGTGATATATTTAAGAGTACAAATATTTAGGCCTCTTGGATCAATGAAGTAGGATGAAGCATGTACAATATGTCATGAGTTATCACCCAATTGAAAGATGAGTTAACTTAGTCCAATAAGAAAAAGTTGGCCCTTGATTAGATAGAAGTGCCATCTAATTTCCATAATGAGGAATTGATGGAGTAATGCTTCCCTTGATAACCTCAAATCAAGGGTAAAACACATCTTTATTAGTTACCTAAATTAATAAAAATAAAATATCCAATTATCCTAGGTAAAATTAATAAATGTGTACAATAATATACTTATAATAAAATACTATCCTAGGTAAAGAATGAAATATACCAACACCCACCTTAAGAGTAACTTAGTAAGAGATAGAAATGGGTCTAAAAAATGACTTAGGCACCCATGTACAAAGATACCACCCCCAAAGAATGAGAGAGATAAATTCCCCAAAAGAGAATATAAGAGAGAGACTATATGTTATCTCCCACACTAGAAATGGATGGATGATATTGAATGTTAGTGAAGTTCCATTTTCATCGAACAATATTTATTTCCATTAAAAGAGATAGGAGCATATATGCATCCAAAATATCTTCTCAATCCATGAAGGAATACAAAGGAAGGGATAACAGGATTATAAACTATGGAAACTATTCATCTATCTCTATGATGGTGTTAAGAGGTTTCAATATTTGATTAGGATTTTTAGGTACAATTGTAGAAAGTGACATATTAAAAGAATGTGGAGTTTGAGATAGATTTTTTTTGAAAGAAGATGACGATGTAGCTTTTGGATCATTGTTATCTAAGAGAAAAACTAACTCTACAATATTTTCCACTAGATCTAATAGGTAAGACTCAATATTTATAAACATGAGGGATCTACTAACTAAGCATCTTAGTGTGGTGGATCTAGGAAACTTGATTATAGTAAATGAAAGAGCACTATTTTTTTTCTATGTTGTGTTGAATATCCTCAAAACCATAGATATATTAATCTATCAACCCTATCATCATAGTTTAATCATGCATCTTTTGATCAAGATCACTTGGGTCAAGAATGAATCCAAGGAGATAGGATACTAGATCCTACTCAAGGATTTTATTATTGATCCCTTCTTTATAGAATGGATAACTCTCTTGATCCATTGTAATAATAGAAAAACAAACATACTAGAAAAAATAATTGAACTCCCCCAAAATAGAATTTTATGTCAATTCATTTATTATAATCTAACATTAATGAATTGTATAACCCATAAAGAAGTAAAAATGTGGAACTTTTAATAAGTGTGTTTACAACCTAGGTTATAGTTTCAAAAAATTTAATAGTTTCCAAAAAAGAACATAATATTGAAATTACAAGTATAGTAAAGAATGAGAATAAATACAGTGTACCACTACCTAGTATACAAAATCTTATACTTTCAAAAAATGACACTAAAAAAGGCGTCCATATGTGAATGTTATAAGATTACAAAATTCCAAAAAGTAGGATTAGAATAAATTATTCAAGATTTTTATTTATTTTTAAATATAGATATTTATTGTAAAAATAAACCACATCGCTATATACCAGTGAAAAGATAAGTAGGATAGAAAAATAACCTCATTTGGACATCATATGAGCAAGTTATGGCCTCTCAAAATTGAGCATCAAAATAAAATTCCATTAGAGAGGGGTGAAGTTTTTTACCAAATATTATGTCAATTTCAGCATGTTATCATTCTAGTATTAGCATATTGATTTTGTATGCATGGATACCACTAAGATGGTGTGGCATTACATGTGCATCTATATGGCTCAAGTGGTTGATGATTGTGCATTCATGTGGCACATCTACATGGGTTACAACTATGATTCCACATGGTAGAGAGGTAGTGTAAATGATCCAAGATAGGTGTAATTATGGCATAGTACACATTACATTAGCAATGACCTTAACTAAGTACAAGATGGTAGGGATTGCTGCAATGATGACTAATGAATGTTAGCACAAAGAAGATGCTTGCTAGGAAATGAAATGTTATAAAACTGAGTAGATTATTCCCTATTAGGTGTAGATTGGGTGGTGCCCAAAGTAGTGGATGTGGATTGAGCTAAGCATAGATGGATTTTGGGAAAGGTGGTGATATTGCATTACAACCTACCTAAAACCTTCATTTTTATTCACCTCATAAATAGTGACATATTGACCAATAAATTGAATATGAAGTGCTCTTAGAGAAAGAGCCCAACCTAGGTGAGTTTACAATCCATCTCTATAGGTTGCTATCTCTTTAACATAATGAAATAGTGTATTTTTTCCATGAGATTTTTATAAAAGATCCCTACATAAATCAAAACAAAACCCTATTCACAATTAGCGAGACCCTCATTGTCCAAATTGGATGAAGTAATAGTTGAGCCTAGCTAATTTGACTATCTAGAAATAATATTGAGCTGGGAATACCTCCACCATTCACTAGATATGCTATAAAATCATATCTAAGTGCTCTTAAAACATAGAACTAGAATATCTTAGGGCATCATAGCTTTGATATTGTGTTAAATTTCGCAATGAAAAATAAACCTAAGACCTAATATTTATGGATTAGCCACAAAACAAAAATGGGAATATTTTTTTTTTATATTGATCAAGAGAGAAAATAAGTAATAATACAAAGAGTAGTATGTACATATATAGGCCTCTTTGATGAATGAGTTGGGATAAAAAATGTCAAAAAGGTCATGAGATAACCCATTCAACTAAAATAGAGTTGGCCCTTGATTAGACAATAGTGGAATCCAATTTCCATCAATCAAGAATTGGTGAGTCAACAATACTCTTTATAACCCCAAATTAATGGCAACACATGTCTTTAGTACCTACCTATCTGAGGGGAAATAAAATATCAAATTATCTTAAGTATACTTAATAAATAGGTGTAATATTACACTTAAGATAAAGACTATCCTAGGTGAAGCATAATACTACACCAACAAGGATGTAGGAAGCTTGATATGGGAAGTAGATATAATAAGAGGCTCTAGCTTGATGTAGAGGAACAAAATCAAGAAGTATACCATATTTAGGAACAAACGTCCTAGGAGGGAAATATAAAGAAGGTGCACCATTCAATGAATGAGAAGAGATAACTTTAGCACTAATGCCTTGAAGCATGTAAAAACCTTGAAATAACTTAGAAAGTAATAAAACACATGAAAATCTTGAAGCAAATTTTTAGGATTGTCCATTTTTGCTAAACCAACAAGTTCATGTGTAAATTATTGTTGTTCTAAATGTGATTTATGATCATAATCTTCATTCTCATGCTCAACAATAAAAGAAACAATTGTAGTGTTTATGGGAACATTATTCGGTGCCAATTTCTATAGATTGGTTCATTTGAGGATCATTCAAACACTTGGGATTCCCCTTAAGGGAAATTAAGGATGTGAATGAGACCTTGGAATACAATCAAAACACTAAGGATCAAACAATTTAAAAGGGGGTGTAAGATATTGGTAAAATAAATAAAATAACAAGAAATCAAATACAAAAAAAATTTGGCAAATGAAACCCTAGAGGAAAAATAAGGGTAGTTAGGTTGGGTGAACACAAGATAGCACTATGAAGCATGAAATCCAAAAGGAAGGTATGTCTATGAAGCACAATAAAAAGGGAATCCAAAACCTAATGGTAATAGGATCTGCAATCAAAAGAATATATTTAGAACACTAATGAAATATAAGGATATACTATAAGGGGCTGAAACCCTAGTTTGTGTAAAAAAATCAAGATCACCAAAAAAGAAAGTCAAAATACACAACCTTACATAAAAAAAAGTAGGCTACTTAAAAATAATTCAAGAAATTGAGTAACAAATAACCTAGATAAATGAGTTGGGGTTGGAAACACTAAATGAACTAAATTAAATGTATAAGCTAGATAATTTTAAATGCAATACTTAGGTATATTCTAAAGGAGGTGAAATGATGTAGAATATGTCAAGAATGGATTTGCTATGATGTATTATAAGAGCTTGCTCGGTTCACTATTTTAGATTCTAAAAATTAACTCTGCTTCAACCTAGTTCAAATACATCCTACAAAATTGCTCCATAAGTGTAGAAATTAAATGGTGCATAGAATTGAGTTTGTACCTTAAGGAATGAAGTAGCAAAAAGATGATTGTTGGAATTCACTCACATCTATCTTCGAATATTTAAATTTTGGTTACTATTTGCAAATACCTTTAGAGAATTTGACAAATCATGAGGGTCATGTTCCCCTCCATTAGACCCCCAGTTCAATTGATTCAACGACTTTGGATCAATGGTTAAGGACAACATGCCAACATGCGATAGGCCTATAATGAAGTCACAAGTAGATAATGCAGAATTGGTTCTTCTTTAAGCTCTTTGACCTAGATATTGTTTTTCACATTCCAACATTCCTATATGATATTAAAGTAAATGAATAAATGCCTTTAAATACACCTATGTAGCCACAAATCAACACAAATGTGTGTTAAGACATTTCACAACAATAAATAGGAAGATGTCAAGGTGATTCATTTTGAATTTAAAATTTAAAAGTTTAATGTTCAAATTTACAACTATGCAAATGACCGAGGTCAAGTCTACATTCATTTCTTTGGTACAAATTGATGAATGGTGAATCTAAGAGTTGAGATCAATCTCTAAAGATGAGTGATATACGATAAAAAAAAATGATATATCACGATCTTTTTGCAATGATTTCTGGATTTGAGAGTGTGAGAATTTTTGCATCAAGAATACTTTTGCAATGATTTTTGCATGATGCAAAAATTCTCACACAATTAAATCCATTAATCATTGCAAAAAAAACATTATAGATTTTGGAAACTTGATATCATTAATTGATATATCACAAACGAAATTCAAACAAGAATATCACTTGTAAACTTGTTAGTACATCAAGAACACTATAATCAAAACAAGCATAAAACATAATCAGAAAAGAACATGGGTATACAATTTTCACCATTACATTTCTATTTTTGGGTATGGCTAGTCTATAGCACGTTTAGTGTTCGAATCCCCATTGAGCAAAACAACGAACAGATAATATTAAACACAGGAGAACAAATTCATACATTTTTGGCAGCTACATGGTATAGGACATAAAAATAATGGGATACTAAACAAAATGTAGCTAGTTTGTCTCCCCTCTGTTGCCTTGGATGGTGTTCAGATATCAATCTCAGTTCATTAAATTCTTGTACAGATTGTATACTGCCAATGGAAGTCCTTATCAGAGGGGAAAGACAGAAGCCATGGAACTTCCAAGATCATTTAAACCTGTAAACGAGAACTGTGGATGACATTAAAAGTGTTCGTACTCCCCCTTGTGATCATGTTTCCCGGAATGCTTACAAGGCTGACATATTTTGTCATAGCTTGCAGAAGTGGATAAGGAAAGAGATTCAAGATCACCATAGACCAGTATTTGATAGCCTGTCACGTGAAGGTATCACCGGTTAGAGCTGTGCCGGTTTCATGGCACATGGTGCGTCCCACAACTCTCTTTCATTTCCAAGGGTATATTAAATCATTCAAACATCACTATTAAGCATAGTGGTCTAAATTTTTTTATTACTATCACAGGTTGTCGTTGAATTGGTTGAGTATATTTGGTGAGAATGATGGTATACGATAGAAAATAACGTCTATTAAGGTTCAAACCTTTGGAGACTCATTCAAGTCAGGTTTGATACTTGAATGATTTCGATGGATGTGATCCTCTTGCATGTGACTGCGTAGTCGAAGGCGACTTTTGGATTTAGATGTATGTTTATTCACATTGTTGCAATTCGTTATAATCCGATTCGTTTCCTTAAAAATAAAAAATTGTTTTATTACCAATAGTTCTTGTATATTTGAAAGGGGGGGCAATTACAACTACTACATTTATTTTTTATTTTTTTAAATAATGTTATTAAGTATTGAAGAAAGGCATTGTTATTTTGTGTTTTAGTTTCCTCAAGCTTCAACACTTAGTTAAATTTGTGGAGATCTATAATGTTCTTTTGTAATTATTAGTTGTTATTTATGTTTTTGTTGTGTAGACATGGAAAATTGACCAACACACTTGATCCTAACTACTAACATCGTTTCATCCTGAGTCATACTCTCAGCTTATCATTACCTTTCATCCCTTAATTGAATAAATCATTATTTATTTGATTAGGTCTTTCTCGTTTGTTAATTAAATTAATCAATTTAATTTAATTAATCTTATATCTCTATTCATTTAAATAATTCATTTTATTTAAATCAAGTCTCTAAAGTCTTCTTATTAAATTGAATAAATTAAATCTTATTTAATTTAATCTAACATTATCCCCTTTAGTTAAATAAATCAAATCATAATTTATTTAATTAAACTCTTTTTTGTCAATTCTTGATTTAAATTAACTCATAAATTCAAGTCAAAATTGTCACATCTCCTAATCTCTCATTAAATTGACTAACATTTGGTTAATTTAATCCTAATCTATGTCCCATCATCTAGCTTTTATCACTTGCACAATAAATCAATTACTTTGATTTTTAAATCTCTATTTTCCCTCACATGGCATAAAAGAAGAATATTCCCTCAAATTTGAATTCAAATTCAAATGGGCTTGGTCCTTCCAACAAGACATTTATTTCACCTTACAAGTCTTTTTGCCTTGAGCCAAGTGACATTAACTCCATTCTTCTCTCCCTCCAACATGTTACATTCAAATTTCAAATTTGAATCCAATAGCATTTATCATACACATTGATCAAAATGTGCACAACCTTCAACCATTCACATCTTGACAAGTGACACTTGTCCATTGGATATTGAATGATCCCACATTGCTCAAATCTTGCTCATTCTTCCAATTTGAAATCTATAAATATAGGCATCCTCTATTGCATTATCATCCACAATTTGAATGCAAAGTTACTCTCCTCATATTGAGAGCTAATTTTATCTATTGTCATCACCATAGCTAGGTTATTGCAGGTTTTCTCAAGAACTCATCTTGTTCTTCATCAACAAAGTGGATCAATCTCCATCAAATCATCAAAGCTTACAAAGGAGTTGGGAAAGGGTCAATTTCGACACACCAATTGACACCAATTCCTCCATGGGATCAAGAGTTTGCATACTTAATTAGGATTGCTTTAGCTTTTCATGTGTTGTTCTTGCTTTTTCCTATTTTGAGCATAGTAAATGGATTTCATGGGGAATCTTTGTTTTATCTTGCATATGAACCTAACTGTGTGTTTGTGCAAGAATAGGATTGCGGTTCACATGTTGTGTTATATTTATTTGTCTTCATTGTTGTATGATAAAAAAATTTCTTTACGTCTCTAATGTTTTGTTTTCATTTGCATTTTTCATGTTAGGAAAAAATACAAAGATTCAATTTATGATTGGATGGTGGTTTTTTGTCTAATTAACCAAGCAATTTTCTATTGGTGAAAAATCTAAAAAAAATGTTGCCTAATGGGAAAGAGAGCATGGTAAATATTAAATTAACCCTCTAAATATGTTCATTGTTTGTTGCATGCAAGGCACATATTCATGTAGTTGTCTGACCTTGAAATAGGGTATGGACATATGTCAAATGACTTTGAGGTTATATATGAGGGGTTTAAATATCCCTCACCTAGACAAATATTGACATTTGTTTGCCTTAAATTTTCCTCCATTTTTGTTCAACAAATCTCACACATTGGAATGGCAAGAGAAAACTAGTCTTGTTGCATATAAGTTTATCTACAATAATGGCAATGCGCATAGTAAATTATGTAGAAGAGTTAGTGACACCTAGCCCATCTTTGATTGCAAGTGCCACTTCAATGATACCAATGCATTCTATAGAAATTATTCTAGTCAATACTAGAGACCTTACTTCTTAAATTGGGAGTTTTTGGACATCTTGTGTCCTCATCAATGAGGTTTGCATCTAAGACTTAAAGCTAGAGTTATGTTTGACTTCATCTTCTTTCTAATTAACATATTTTTAAATCTTTTTGGATTTGGTAGATTGTTTTCCCCACTTTGGACATCATCATCCATCCTTTAGTGTATATCTCAGTCCCTTCTATCTTCACATAGTGTGGCATTCAAACTCACTATTGAGGTCAAACATAGATTTTTCTCTATTATTGTGAATACAAATATGCTAAACAAACATTACTTTATTTGGATATTATTAGCATGACTTACTTAAATACCCTTGGAACATTTTGTCTTTCATCTCCATTGATTGAAGGCCCCACAATATTATCTTATTTTTTTTAAGGTTTGGGACTAGGGGGATTAATTTAGTAAGGAAAAGAAAATCAATTCTTATAAAAAAGTGTGAAAAAGTTAATTTAATGTTTTCATGACTATTTAGGTTATCTCATCTTTTAGGTTTCTAAGAATGGGTGGAAAAAATGACTACAGAATCCTAGAAAAAATCAAGTACCTTTTAATAGGAATATACTTGTCTAAAATATATCCCTCAAACAAAATAATAATATTGTTTTTAAGGGAGAGATCTTGTTAAAGTTGTAGAAAAACCTTAACCATAAGGTACTAAGGATCCAAGTAGTGACCAAGAAATGACAAAGATCATCATGAGATTATTTATTCCCATTAGAAACTATCATAAACATACATAAATAGAATAAAAAAATTAATAACTCAATCAAATTAGAATGGACAATCATAATATTGGTATTATCATCTCATTTTTTAATGTTTACTTATATTTTTCATCAACTTCATAGCCAACTAGATTCATGACCAAATGTAAGTGGATGTTGTAGAGAATTTAGTGTGGATGTTGGTATTTTCTCCTCTGAATAACATAGAATCCTAAATTATTTCCTAACACAATTAGAAGCATCATGCTTGAAATCCTCAAAGTTAGTGGCATCCTTCATGGGGATAGGATCTTTGGAAAGGGACTTAAATTTTTTTCTATCAACTTAACCAACCTCATTCAACTTAGTTTGAAACTATGTGATTATTATTCTCAATCAATCGAACTTATCTCTAAGGAATTACAATCTTATGGAGTAGAGATTGTGTAAGCCTTGCTAAGAGTGACTTTAGAAAATGGGTTATAGAAACATGAATTTCTTCTTAAATATGGTAGGTGTAATATTGTCTTTAATCATGGCTAGGTCCTTATTTAATGGTTTAATATTGTTGCTAACCAACTCTTTGAGATTGAGATGGTTGGAATTAATGAAATTAATAATTGAAACCTAGTTGAATTTATTGTGGCCAAAACATTAGTGTAAGGGAACACTTGGCATGGATGTCATGTGGATCATTAGGAAATGGGACAGGGATTGGGGGAATTGTGATGGATACATGGATTCAAGGTTCTTTGACAATAATAAAATATTTAACATTCTTGAGAATTTTTATCACATTAACAAAGGTGACCTTATGATGTTTACAATGTTCGTAAATAAATATTTTACCACATTATTTCTCTAAAACAACCTTGACTCACCCAGTGAGTAGAAAAAAAGTTTACAATAGTTGGAGAAATTGTTATGGATTAGAAATATTCCTCTGTGTTTGAGAGGGGCAGCTACACAGTATGATAATTTTAAATTTTTATAGCATATGTATTAAACTAGAAAGCAGAAAAACATAAGGAAAGAGAACTAAAATAAAAAGAAAGGATGCCCAAGATAGTCTGGTATAAGACAAAGGCTCTAGCCTTTCTACAATGAAGATTTTTTTTAGCAATATGGGAGAAAAAATACAAAGATTTATCTAAAATGAGAGAGATTCATCCAATGAAGGTTTTTAGACTTAGAGATTAGAAAATAACCATTAATCATATCCAAGATTGCATAGAAAAACATGTATATTTAAATAACTTATTTCATCCATCACATAATAGGAAATATTTTAAAGAATAGTGGCAAATATAACCTAAGAAAAATCTATAACATAAAGAACTAATAGACAAGCTCATAGACCAACTATGAACAAGAAGAAATAAGGGAAAAAAATAACACTCAAATTAAAGAAAATAAACCCATACCTTTCCTCCAAATGTACCTCTAATTAATCCTAAGAGGTAATGCACCTAATGTTGAGAAACCTTCCAAAAGATATTTCAAAACCTCTTATTACTCACCAAGGGTATAGTTATGATCAAGACATGCATGATTAAAGTTATGTGTGGTTGTTGATTCAAACAACATAACTATGCATTTAAGGTTGTAGATTGCAAAATGGATTCTAAGAGGGTCCATTTATATTTTTTTGAGGGTAGACATGATCAATGACTATGGTTAGATTTGAAGATCAATGGTCAGGATTGCATAAGATATTTGGACAAATGATGAGACTCCAAGTGGCATTGTTACACCCCATTTCTCAATTACTAGATTGCTTTTACCTTTATGAGTAAATATGATGTTACATGCAAATCATGACTTTGATATGTTACACTCCATTGTGGGAGTTACCAAATGTTTTAATGCATGAGTATGTTTTGTATATAATGATGAAAAATGTAATGAATGAATATGTATTGCAATATGATTACTTTAATTATTTATGATGCAAATGAATCTCACGTGATCATCTAACTACCTTTATGATGCACTAAGATGGATGCAAGAAAGAATTGAGCCCTTAGGTAAGAGAGGGGGAGTATCACTCAGGAGAGGAGCTTGGTTTGGTAACCCCTAATGTGCCTATTTGAGCTATCAAACACACATCCTAGTTTGGTTAAGTTTCAAGTCAAGTTAGTTTGAGAATTGGTAAGTAAACCTCCAGTCATAGTTTGGGGATTCAATTTGTAATGGTTTTGGTTTTGGTCTTTGATTTCTTGATTGTTTCTTAGTTTGGATTACATGACAATATATGTATTAAGTGTAAGTTCTTCTTCATGTATTTATATTTATATATTAATTGATGAGTATATACATTTTATATATATATATATATATATATATATATCGATCGATGAATATGTAAATATATTTGTTTATTACAAGATATTAAAATAATGATATATATTAATGTATATGTAGATGTCTACGTATTCAATTATATAACATATATGTATACATATATAAAAATTAATATATATATATATATATATATATATATATATATATATTAATATATATGTGTATATATATAAATAATAAAGAATATAATAAATATATATAAATATTTGAGTAATAAATACTCAAACCAATGTTACATATTAATATATGCAATAGCTATTAGAATATGCAAAAGCTGTGATGGAAATCATAAAACAAAATGAGAATAATAATGAAGAATGTGTTGGAAGCAAATGCCAAATGGCATATTAAGTACAAGGGAGAGGAGTCGATCATGGGTATAGATTTGGATAGCCTGGGGCCCACCGTTGGGCAATATATATGCCAATTAAAATTTCAAATATGCTTTTAAATATGATATGAAAAATTCATATTAAATTCAAAAAATGTCATATCATAGGTAGACTTTTTTATTGCCACCTTCTCAATAGTAGGTGAATGCAACTTGATATTTATTTGCCACCTTAACAATATTAAGTGAATGCATCATGATAAACTTATTTCCAGAATATAAATAATCTTTGCCACCTTCCCAATAAAAGGTTGTTGTAAAGGGATATTTTATTATGCAAAAATATAAGTCTTATTGCATTAAAAGTGAGTTGACATGAACTCAAAGTGAGTTGACATGTACAAAAGACATTCCCAACTAGTTTACTTTCAAATATATTTTAACAAAATACATTTCAACATGTTCCATTTCTCATCTGCTTTTTACAAAGTATTGGTTCCCGAGTGTCCATATTAACCAATCTTTTTTTGAATTTGCTTGCAAAATTGAAAAAAATGAACTCTCAAGCTCACTATGCATTGCAATTTTCATTAGAACACGTAATTATTAGACTATTATTCACAAATCAACATAAAAAACAATAATGATAAAAAAAAATTTAAAACTTGTTAGAATTCAAAAAAATATTAATATCATTTCAAATCACCAACCAAAAATCCTACGTACCCATGAAGCTATCACTTCTACCATTAATCCATTGAATGTAGATCAAATTCCCTCGCATAATTCAAATTAATCTACTTGATACCAATTCAAATTATATAAACCTATTTATGCAAGAAATCCTTCGTTGTGCGATGCAAGTTACAACTAAAGAATTTCAAATTTCTCACTTTCTGTTGGATACTCCTAAGCGACGATGACCTCCAAAAAATCAATGCAATCTCCTTCTTCAGCTTCTACGATAAGTTTCAATACCCACTTTTGCAATAATACAAACTGCATTCCATATACAACTGTTGTGTGAAATTGCCTTGTCCATTTACATTTAAATGAATCGAAGACTTGTTCATTTTCATAGCCATACTCTATGTTGTCATCGACCAATCTCCCTTAAAGCTTAGTGTTATGGTTCAAATATTTTCAACCCTTTCCAATACAACATTATGATACATACATATATACATATTGCATAGACACATATCTACATATGTTTCCTATAGCCCTGTCCATTTTCATGAAACTTACACATTTATCTATCTCTACACTATATATAAGTTTATATATATATATATATATATATATATATATATATATTGCTATATATGTATATATATAAATATATATATATATATATATACTGCATACTAAAATTTATATAGTAGTGTGCAGTTCATCAGTAGTATGGTTCAAATTTATCCAACCCTTTTTGATACAACATTGTGATACATATATATATATATATATATATATATATATATATATATTGCAAGGATAGATGGATATATATGTCACCCATATCCTTCTTCATTTACATTCAACCTAATTAGATGTATGCTTTGTTTGTTGTTCAATTAAATTGACTATAAATATCAACCCTATCCCTTACAACCAACTGTGATAATGGCTAACTCCTACTTATGTTAGAGAAAAAATTAAAAGGTATGATGGACACACACACACACATATATGTATACGATTAAATATATAAACAAAATGTACAAATACATGTATATTAGATTATATATATTTCCAATTTATATGTTGTATGAAGTTACATTTTAGTATGTTGTTTGAGAAATGGTTATAACATAAGTAGGAGTAATCCATCATCACAATTAGCTATGAGGGAGAGGGGGCGATATTTACAGTCACTTTAATTGAACAAACAAAACATACATCTAATTAGGTTGAATGTACATATGCATATATGTATATGCACGGGTCGACGTATACGTCGCATAAAAACACTCTTGTCCTGCAGTGCATGCAGTCAGAAGTGGTATAAAATACATGGAAAATACCATGACTTATAAATTCTTGGCAAATGCCATGAATTTTAATTTCATGGAAAATTCCATGAACTTTATACCACTTCACTACATTCTCTGTAGGGAAAAAAATCTCCTTCATTTCTTTGTTTGTTCTTCAATTAAAGTGACTGTAAATATCGACCCCTCTCCCTTACAACCAACTATGATAATGGTTGACTCCTCCTTATGTTATAAACATTTTTCATACAACATAAACATGTTTCCTATACCAGGGTGTCACATACCATACCCACCATATGTCATATGTCCAAAACTATACCCACAATCGGCTCCTATGCCCACACATAGCTACTCTCCCTTATGTGTATGTTTTTTTTGTTCTTCAATTTAATTGACTGTAAATGTCAACCCCTCTCCCTTACAACCAACTGTGATAGTGGTTGACTCCTACTTATGTTATAACCATTTCTCAAACAACATAAATAACTTGAAACAATAGTAAGATATATATATATATATTGTAGAGATAGATAAATACATAAGTTTCCTATACCCTTCTTCAATTACATTCAACTTAATTAGATGTATTCTTTGTTTGTTCTTCAATTAAAGTGACTATATGGTAACCATTTCTCAAACAACATTATGAAACATTTACACAACTTGAAACCGCAGTATGATATAAATATTATAAACCCTTTCCTATATCATAATGGTCTTTGAAGATATACATATTTGTATCATACTACTATCTCAAGTTGATATATATTTGTATCATAATGTTGTATCATTTGTATCATACTACTATTTTAAGTTTATATATATTGGTATCACAATGTTGTATGAGGAAGGGTTTAACATGATCACCCAAATTTTTATAAGAGGTAGAGTTGGCGATATTATAGTATACCATGCATTGCTTGTTTCATTGCACACATACCCTTCATCATTTGAAATCAACTCAATTAGATGCATGGTTAGTTTGTTCTCCAATTACACCCAATGTTACATGTATGAATTTTTTCTTTCAGTTGGTATCATTATTTTCATTGTAACAGTTCTAAGTGCTTGTTGTTTACTAATCACTGTGTTGGTTCAATGCAGCGGAAGAAAAAAGTGACAACAAATACTAGGCGACCTTTAACAAAGAGACCTGTACCAAAGCAGAGGCAGACAACTATGCCTACACACAAGAGAGGTGTGCATCTACCACATAGCGATGATGAGGACATTGTGATTCCTATTCACTAGCCAGCTGAAGAACCAAGTAGTGAGGAGGAGGTAGAAATTTTTGTGGAGCAGCCAACTGAATCTATAGTCCAAGCTAACCCAATTGTATCAACCAAAAAGGTTGTAGCAAGGCAGGAATGGACCATGGCTGACATGGACCATGCCCTTGAAGATGTCAAAGACACAGGTGGTCAACTAGAGGTGTAGCCAAAAAGTGGGGTATTCCAGCCACAACATTGTCAAATTGGCTGGGTGGTGTGACCACTAGTAAAAGGAAAGGGCCCCCAATAGTCCTAACTGAGGACGAAGAGTCATTGATCATTGAATGGTGCAAGGAGATGGCCAATGTTGGCCATGGTTTGGAGATTGTCAATCTCAAAATAGAAGTGGCCCAAATATGCAAAACAGGAATAATCCCTTCAAGAATGGGCTTTTCAGTAAGTCTTGGTGCACAGGATTCAAAAGAAGGCATCCCAATCTATGCTTGAGAACAACCCAAGGACAAGACAAAGACTGTGCTATAAATCTTAGGCCTAAAGCTGTAAGTGCTTTCTATGACACTTTGGAGAAGGCATATGTAGGAGGGAATAATGGACCATAGAGGATTTGAACCTGTGACGAGATAGGGATACAAGTTAGCCAAAACAAAAATATGAAGGTGCTTGCCAACAAAGGCAGAAAAAGTGTTGCTTACATTAACCCAAAGAGCTAGGAGTGGATCACTATTCTAGCATGTGTAAATGCTGCAGGACAGAAACTTCTAGGTTTTTATTTATTCAAAAGAAAAAATCATGTGCAAAACTACATATCCAACTGTGAGGTAGGATCATTGATGGTTGTTTAACCTCACGCATGGATGACCAAAGATATTTTTATCAAATCGCTCAATTTATTTGTTATGCAAGTACCTGGGGGTTGCTCACCTAGCCATAGACACCTCTTGATATTTGATGGCCATGGAAGACATGTAGCCTTCTCTACCATTACCGAAGCAAGGGCGCTTGGAATTGACTTGCTCACCCTACCGATCCACACATCACACAAGCTACAACCTCTTGATGTGATTTTTTCTCGTCTTTCAAGTCTAACTTAAAAAATGAAAGAAAATATTGGAGTATTAGACATCCAAATCTGGAGATAAGAAGGGAAAATTTGGCCTTACTTGGCAGCCTAGCTTTTCAAAATTCATTGACTATTTCAAACATAGCAGTTGGCTTCAAGAGGACAATTATTTGGCCCTTTGATCAAAATTATTTGGAGAAGGACATGATGGTTAGCGAGACTTTCTAGTTTGATTCCCTTGAGGAAGCATCAGTTGCTGCAACATTCTAATCATATCCAGCAATGGTTTGGTAGTCAATGAGGGTGAGTGTAATTATGGAACTGTAGAATTTGGAGATCAACTAAATGGGATGCATGGTTAGTATGTTCCACAATTACCCATCTTCATTTCCAATCAACTCAATTATATGCATTGTTATTTTTTTCTTCAATTACTCTTAAACTTACATGTTTGAATTTGTTGTTTCAGATTCCAATGAACCACTTGAAGCAATAGTATTGGGAGACCAAAATACTTAGGGAGACATATCTCTTTCCCTACCAACTCTACCCGAGCAACCCTCTTGGTTGTTAGATTTTGTTGCTGATCTTGGTATGGATACATGTGGAGGAAGACCAAAGTCTTACAATTCCATCTTCACTGCACAACATGGGTCCAAATACGTTAGTACATTTATATGTTGATTGGGGAGATAGTGACAGTGAGAAATTAGGAGATGGATTGGATGCTACAGATAGTGAGGTGCTAGAAACAAATAATTTCGATTTGATTGAGCCGTTGGGAGGCCAACCAACTTCATGCATCTCAAAATTCTTAAAGCTACTAGTTCATGTAGTGAAAGACAAGAATAATAAGGTAGATGATCATGGGATCAAATTGCAAAGAGGATCCCAACTCCTAACTGTTGATGACTACATGGCCTTGCTAAGTGAGCAAGAGGAAAAGAAGAAGGAACTAGAAGAATTGAAATTGAGGAAGAAACAATAGCTTGCAGAGTGCAAGATAGAAAGGATTGCAGAATTGGAGGTGAAGGCTCTTATGAGAATTGAAAAGGAAAAGCAATGACTAGAAACAAAGGATGAAAAGGAGCTACAAAAGAAGGAGAAGGAAAAAAAAAAAGGGAGGAGAAAAGGAAGCTACAAAAATGGAAAAATATTTGGAGAAGGTACGAGAAAATGCTACAAAGGAGAGGCAACTTAGCAACCCTCTAAATCCCTTGCCTGACTGCCATAGGATCTTCATAGATTTCGTGTCTATTCAATTCCCCCAAGATTTTCCATCACCTACCCAAGCTAGCAACCAAACATTTTAGAGTTGGAGTTCTTCACTTTCACAGTCCTATACACTCTCACCTAGCCCAAGCATTTCCCAACCATTTCAGAGTTGTAGTCCTCATTTAGAGTCATACCAACCCTCACCTACCCGAAGCATAATCCAACCAATTCAATCTTGGAGTCCTTCTCTGTCACATGCCACATCCAACTCACAAGATAGCATGGCATCAAATTTCAATTTTCCTACCTTTTTCGATTGGTTTGAATGCTTGGTTGCAACTATTTTGTTCACAAGGTTTTGATGGATTCAAAATGATGTTTGAATTTTTTTGTTTTGAATGTTTGTAACTTGAAACAACAGTATGAATTGAATACAAACAACATATTCCATCATGTTACTGTCACTGACTATTTGAATTATTGTAATTGATTAGCCAACAAGGCATACATCTAATTATGTTGAATCTAAATGAACAATCCTATAGGAAACATATGTATCTATCTATCTCTACAATAGTTAGTTGTATATATATATATATATTTACATATATACACAGCTATAGGAAACATGTGTATCTATACATGTAATTAAGTTGAATGAAAATGAACAAGGCTATAGGAAATATATGTATCTATCTAACTATTTTGTATATATGTATCATAATGTTGTATCATATTGTTGTTTGATGTTATTTATAAATTTTAGTATGTTGTATTAGAAAGGGTTGGAAATATTTATAGTATCATACTGCTATTTACAGTTGTTTAGAAATTTCAGTATGTTGTTTAACAATGATACAAAGTGTAACAAAAAATTAAAACATTTAAGATTGAGTGTAACTGATGAACAAACTAAGCATGCATCTATTTTATTTGATTGCAAATGATCAAGGGTCTTTGTGAAAGGAAACAAAAAATGCATGCTATACTATCACATCCCCAATTATAATTGACACAAATGAAACAATGATACAAAGTGTAACAAAAACTTCAGACATGTATAATTGATGAACAAACTAATCATGCATCTATACCATAGTGTTGTTTGAAGTTATATATAAATTTGATAATTTTGTATTGGAAAGTGTTATGCTATATGAAGTTATATTTCACTATCTGTTTGAGAAATGTTTATAACATAAGTAGGAGTTAGCCATCATCACAGTTATCTATAAAGGAGAGGGGTCGATATTTACAATCACTTTAATTGAACAACAAACAAAACATGCATGTAATTATGTTGAATATACATATGCATATGCATATGTATATATATATATATATGCATATGTATATGTAAATGTATATATTCTTATGCAATGCATTTTTGATGGAGAGTGTAATGTTGTTGTTGCTTATGCTTATGCATAATTCCTTCCATTCACTCCACTCTCCATCTAAAAGAAAAAAATCACTTTTGTGTTTGCATATGCATTTATACATATACATATGCATATGCATATGAAGAGGGATATACATTGGAAGGAGTCTTATCTACACAAGATATACAAAGAAATCATTGATGCCATCATCAATAGTAGTTCGGTATATCTTGGATAGATTAGACTTCTTTCTACGTATGTCCATAATTGTAACTCTTATATCTTTGAGGTGATGAAGGGAATGTTTACAATGAAACAAAAAGTGGATGTTATAGTATGACATCAACAAATCATACTCTTAGAAATAATTGAATGATACAAACTAAAACAACAAATTCATACTTGTAAGAGTGAGTGTGATTGAAGAGCAAACTAACCATGCATCTAATAGAGTTGATTGCAAAGGATGAAGGGTATGTGTGCAATGAAACAAGCAATCCATGGCAAATACTATCAACATTTCCCTACCCACCAGTGGTCCATTTCCCTTAAAAAAATATACATATCTATATACATATACATATACATATGTACATATACATTTACATATACATATGTACATACATATACATATATATATATATATATATATATATATATATATATATATATATATATATATACATATACACATGCAACATTATATGGTAGTTAAAGAACAAATTAAGCATCTAATTGAGTTGATTGCAAATGAGCAAGGGTATTTGTGCAATGAAACAAGAAATGCATGTTATACTATCACATCCCCAATTCTAATTGACAGAAATCAAACAATATAAATTATAAATCAAAATTTGTCACACTTGTGAATGTAATGGAATATAAATTAAATTATGCATCAAATTCATATAAATGTAAATGAACAAGGCTATATGAAACATCAATTTCTATATATCTGCCATATGTAATAATTGTAAACTTGCAACTAGCATATATATAATGGTATTATTAGAACATTATCATACACTCCATAGTTGAGGGTGCCATGCACCTATCTTTTGGCCAAAGTATGTATGTATGTATGATTGGTTTCAACAAATAAATACATTCATCATAGTAAAGTAATGTATGCATGTTACATATAAATTCCTTAAGTATGGTTAACTACATGACCTTCATACATACATAGATATGAATTGTCATATGTATTATTGTATGTATGTATGTATGTATGTGTATATTAACTGACATATTTCCATGCATGTACGTATGTATATTATACAAACATACATACATATTGTGGTATTATGTATGTATGTGTGTCTACTATACATGCATACATACATATGACATAATATGTAAGTATGTATGTGTATACATACATACATAATATTTTAATGTTTATTATAATATTAAGTCGATCAATATTAAATAAATATATGTTATTGATAATATTAAAATGTTGTCAATTTAAAATTTAAAATGATTACTAATTTGACTAGGAAAATCTTATAAATGATTAGTAAATTGATTACAAAAATCCTATAAATGGATATGAAATATTCTCAAAAACTCCATAATTTAGGTAGAGATGATGGACAGGGAAGAGTGGACGATGGGGTCAGGAATTCTTGAGCAAGGGGTTCACGACAACGGTGGAAACAGTTGGCAAAAACATAGGTGCATGAAACCCTTAACAGTCGAGTTGTACAAACTTGTGAATGGTATTTCTGTGTATACACATAGTTGGCCAAAAATAGAGGTGCATGAAACCCTTAACCGACTGTAAATGATCGACTGCGTGTATATATACAAATAAACACACACACACATATATATACATATATGTGTGTGTGTGTTTATTTAAATATATACACAATCGACCATATTTTACTTGCAAGAATCTATTCATAGTGAACAGTATATTAACTTTCAATACTACCACTATACATATACAAATTACAGAGGTATAAAATGAAAACAAAAGTCTATATTATGGCCGACTATGTGTGTATACATAGATATATATGCATATATATCTATGTATACACACAATTGGTCATATATATGCATAAATATATCTTTATACTCACATATACACATATTCTACCATAATATACCTACATTATTGCTGTAAAATTACATTTGCTCACCGTCCTTGTGTGTATATGTGTGTATACACACACATGCATATATATGCATATATATACATATACATGCATATATATATGCATATATACATATACATGCATATATATTTGTGTACACACACATTTACACATAGTCGGCCATTTATATGCATATATATATATATTTGTTTACTCAAAAATACACAGAGTCGGTTATAATATAGGTGCATTAATTCTGAAAAATTAATTTTTCTTGTCATTCATGTGTGTATATATCCGTATATAGATATGTACATGTATATATACATATATATATCAATATAGAGATATATATACACAGAAGCAACCATGAATAAGCTGCAACAAAGCTTCATTAGATGAGGAAATCATTACAACTTGACAAAATCTATTTAAACAAAAAAATATCATAAGAAAAAACTAGAAAAATATTGCAATGCATAGTTACTGTTTGTGTGAGGTTGGAACACAACCTCACTTGCGTAGCAAGAAGTTAAATAGTTTCCTTATACTAAATGTGGTGTTGAAAAAAATAGAAGGCTCAAAAAATGCATCACCACCGTTGGCGTCCATCCTAACCAGAGTGATTTAGAATGCAACCCCTCAAAATGAATAAAGTTTTCATGAATGGATCTTTCGTGAACCCAAAGCAAGACCAAGCAAATGGTGTGCATGCCGAGGTGGTAAGCATTAAGACCAATGGTAGAGGAATGGGTGGCAGTTAACGCACATTTACTAGGAGTGTAATGAGTCAGTATTGGTGTGGCATCAAACAACCATTTGTCATACAGATGTCCATGGTATACACCAAATTTTCAGACATTTTTGGCAGTTTTTGAAAAGAGCCCCCAAAACATCAGAAAACGTGCTCGACTTTCCCCCAAAAAAATCACATACTGCCAACTCGACAGTCAAGGGATATGGAAAAAAAAATTACACTCAATTGGACACTGATGACATGGACTCGTCACTAAAAGTTACCCTACCCACCATCGGCTCCTCTCCCTTAATAAGACTACATAAAATGCAGCGATAGAAGTAAGGTATGTGCATAGTTAAAAGCATATTAGTAAAGCCATAAAGGTTGTATATTAATGTTGGGTATAAATCCAACAACAAAAAGATAAGTATAAAGCACATATGTTATCAAATGGAATATGTAAATATTTATACATTAAAACTATGGAATAAGTGATGCATAGGAGGCATGTAAAGTATAATCATAATAGTATTATTTTTAGTGAGTTTAAACAAAAGTAGCGCGCCTATTGTTGCACCATGTATAGAGGAGGACAAAACATTTAAATGATGGGTATTTTAAATAGTCATACATAGAAGAAAAAAAAGAGGTGCTGGAGTATTATGTTGCAACATTCATTTAAAGAGAAAAATAGTAGTATTGTGCCGACAATTGATGCGCTACAGAAGATAATGATGATGCAATGAATGCAAAATAAACCTGAGTTTAACCACCACATAGGAACCAAAAAAAAAGGGAATGAAAGTGTATGAAAAGTGTGTTGAATATTCAAGCCATGCATAGTTATAGGGTAATGGACATGGTCAACCACGAGTTAGCAATAAATCTTTTAGAGTTTTTTTTGTATTTTTTGGCAGTCACCAATATAGGTGCATTAAACAAGCAAAAAAAGAGGTTTAAAATGCCACAATGGGAATAGTTAACTTGTAGGTAAACATTTATGTGTTTGACTTAGTAAAATGGAAATTGTTGGAAGTTAAAAGGGGTGACTCAACCTTGGCATAGAAGTTGGAAATGAAGGGACTATATATGTGTTTCCATATTAACTATTTGAGCAACCACATTTCATTTCCTTAGGCTTAGTCAATGAATTTAGAGGGGAAGTTAGTTTTTGTTCTTAATTGGTGGAAGTTGGAAGAGAAAAGGTGGTAGATTGAAAAGCTTGTTTCTAACAATGAGTTTCTCATATTTTAGTATAGATAGAGACAACTTGTTTACCTTTTGGTCATTCTTATTCATTTGTATTTTCTATCATTCATTCATTGAAGTTCACTATTGTAGTTTTTTGTGCAAATAAGTTGTTGAGTGCATTAGTGAGAAAAGATAGATTGCTTTGAGAAGTTGTAGTTGATAAGAGTTTTGAGAGAGGCTAGGTATGGAGATAGGTTGATCATAGAAGGAGAAACAAGCGTGACTGTGCGAACTAATCTTAGGAAGTAGTATCTCCATGGGGAGCTATAAGTCCAAGCATGCTGATTTTACTTCTCTATTCATTTTTATGTTGAAATCGTATTTGTTTATGAATGCAAGTGCTTGAGAAAGTTATAATTATTTACCATTGTTGTTAAGAAATCTTGTGCAAATGGTTAGATTGGAAATAAGATTGTTATTGTGACACATATATACAATTATCATGAATTTATGACATTGTTATATTAAACTATCTAGAAGGTACATGTATATGGTATCGAGATGATTGCATGTTGCCTATTTGCTTGCATGAATGATGATGTTAGAAATGCATGGGAATGATAGAAAGTTAGATGAATTATGTTTTCATTGATAAGATCTGACGTTGTACAAACCATGTTGGTATTTTATCCTTGAATGGTTACTCCTATTTCCTTGAAAGTGGGAAGAGATTATTTTCCCTAGGGTTAGGGTGAATACTTGATTGTTATAATGATATTCAATAATAGGGTTGAAAAATGTATTTTCTCATTATGTTATTATCTTATACCTGACTAAGAGTCTATTCCCATTCATAGAATTCTAGAAGAGGACTTACTTTTTGGAAACCCAAAGCTACAATATGAATAGGACTTATAGGTGCAAAATAACAAACTCCTCTCAAGTTGATAATGTTCTCTAGATTAGATATAAACTTAGAAAACATTATAAACATGTGAATATTTGAGTCATATTGAAAGAGAGGTTTCATTATTGCTTTGAACACTTGATTGTTGTATTAAATTTTTATTAGAGTTATGTTGGGTTGGGATCAACTTATAGCACCAAATAGAGTCATTTAATTTTGTGATTATACTTTTGAAATGGAGTCATTTAATGTTGTGATTATACTTTTGAAATGGAGTCATTTAATGTTCAGATTATACTTTTGGAATGGATCATGGGGCATGAGAAATGATATTATCTTGAAGTACTATGTTGAAGATGTTAGTTTGCAATACTGTAGGTGCATGTGTGGTTAACTTGGTTGTTCTTGGGGTTAGAATAATCCATGGATGGGAGTAAACTAATTGGTCACTTTCTTATGCCATCACTTTTGGGATGAAATTATGTTATGATTGAAAAGAGTATGTGTGGTCATTTACCAAATCGAGCTAAGGGGTGGGTGAACATACGACTTCAATCAAAGTACAAAGCATGGAATCTTTGGCCAAAGTAGTGTAAATAGCCAACGATTACACTGCCAATTCACTGTGAGTCAGGTTTGCATACTAGGTAGGGAACCTCATACATGTAGGTTGTAGCTAATGTATGGTAGCTCTAGCTATGTAGGAAACAATACCATGCTTAGAAATTCTAGTATTATGAGGTTACCAAACCAATATCTTCATTGAAAGGTAGGGCTATTTTACCAGTTAGGTAGATGAGAAGGGGACCATAGTAAGTTCATGGTTGGCAAAAAAGTGCTTGAGTGATGCTCTCCCTCATATAGTTGGTAGAAAAAAATTGAGGATGTATGAATAGGAAGGGACATCTAGACCATTTTTACTCTATTTCATTAAGCTCTTGGAAGCTATGTATGTATTCATGTATCTCTATCTTTACGGAAATTGTAATTGGAAAAATGTTATCATTACATGGGATTATGTAATATAAAATCATTACTTGGAATTATGTAATATAAAATCATTACTTGGAATTATGTAATGTTTCTTTGTAAATGCAATGAGATTATTTTGAATGTGCATCTTGTTCTTAAATCAGAAAGGAAAAAAATTATTGCGATGAGCTGGTAAACATAAACTATTCACATGTGGGTTAAAACATAGGTAAAATCAAAGGGTTAAACTTTGGGCTTGTTTCATGTGGTATCAAAGCTACCAAGTTCAACCCTAGAACCTAAGATCTCATTACATAAGTATTACATAAAAATTATTAGTAGATAATAGTTGAAAAGTTCTTATGCCAAGATGGGAAGGGAAAGGAATAACAAAGAAAGACAATTTTCCTAAAACTTGTCTAAATTTGGGACTAGGAAAGAATTGTCCCTAGTGTTAAAACTCCTAAACCAACAACTCATTAAGGGACACCCTCGGATTCAAAATTTATGTACCAAGGTTTAGTAGGAAGGTTATGGAGGAATTACCAATGAGTACCTCCACCTTACAAAATTGTTTAATTGACTCTGAGGGTGAGAAAGAACTGAAGTGAACCCTCTTTTTTATAGCAACCTGTAGTTGCAAAGAGTCAAGGATTGAGGATTAAAGAAAAAACCAAATTCTTCAATGGAGAGAAGTAGTCCCACCGAGCATGAAAAAAACTATTGTCACATAAAACTACACCCTATTGAACAAGAGTTCAGTGTTCTAATGACCCAATGGAAATGACCTCAAGGTGTGGGACCTTGCAAGATGAGGTCAAGTCTCAGGAGGAGGTTGGAATCCTCTTCTAAATTAAGTGAAAATGTGTTAGTCTAACCCAACACAGGAAATTCCTAATGCTAACCTACTCTAACAAATCACAAGGGAAAAGGGGTAGAAGGATACATGAAATTTTAAAGAAGGTGATGCATTGAATTTAGAGTTTGTTCCTTCCTACTTTTGAACAACATAATATGTCAAAGAAACAACTAAAACAGCCACTTAGATATGAAGGTAAATGAATTTTATTCAAACATGCAAGAGGTAATGGTGATAATAGCTGAACTTTATTGACATAAATCTTGAAGTAACATTTACAATGGTAGAATGCAAGAGCTGCAAGTCTGTAAAAGAAAAATCCCAAAGAAGCCAAAGGAAGAATATTCAAAAAGATATAAATATTGCCTTTATAGTTCAGGAATAACTGAGGTTTGAATTCAAAAACCTAACCCTAACCTAACTAGGGTTTGCATGAAGATGAATTTGTTTAGATTAAAATGATCTGAATTGCTCCCATTAAAGAGCAACATAACCAGCCATAAAGGCTTTGACAACTCAAATAAGCCCTAGAATGATGATTGACACGAATGTAGGGATGGGCACCCATGAAATCCATAGAAAAATATTAGACCAACATACCTTGGCAGGAGATATGTGGCCTCTGCAACACATCAAAGAGTAATATCACCATCCAATTCTGAACAAAAGTGTTGAAAAGGCATTAAAAATTAGACCATAATTGATCAAATTTGATCTGGTATCTATGAATGCCACTAAGACATCAATTCTGAAAATCTACTATGAATAGGAGTGATTGACCATTGAAGTTTGAATGTTGGTCATTAGATGCAAGATGGAGGGATGAGATTGAACATTGATCCAAGATTAGAACATCATCCTTGATCTCCACCTTTATATCAGGGTCGTTTGTCATGCATCACACATTTGTTTTGAGCCTTTCAACATGAAACAATGATGCTCCAAGGAACAACATAATCCACATCCTCACCCATCACATATTGTACAAGCCACTCCACCACCTTGCTTCACGGTAGCAATGTCAAGCAAGGGCACAATGAAACCTCAACCATTGGATGTTCATAGTTTAATCTCAGCCCCTCATCAATCATCACAGAAAGGCACCCATCGACAAAATTTAAAGATGTGATATGTAGAGTCCCTCTGATGGCAAGAGTATTCATAAGAATATTCTCCCATCAGCCATCACATATCACTAGAAATGTTTCAAGGTTCAAATATGTATCAACGATGCAAAGATTCCACGCAATGCGAAGGGACATGTAGGCCATCACACAGTAAAAAAGGTGAAGCGAGTAAACAACAATGCAAATGACAGGAGTGATGCAAAGGAGATGTAGGTCATCACGTATCACGAAAGTGAAATACAAATACAAAAATATTATAGTGACAAGTAATGCAAAGGAAATGAATTCATTGCTCATTGTGGAAATGAAGCTGATGAACGTTAAGGTTTCAGTGATGGGTGATACAAATACTTAAGCAGTGGTAATTATCACATGTTTCAAAGTTGTTCATAAAATGGGGTCATGCCTAGGTAAATAAGACTTGGGAAAAAAAAAATTCTAGCCCCTCGAACATAATATTTTAATCAAATATTTAAACTGGGGCAACAATTGGAAGACATGGGTAAAGAGGCCATAAAAACATGACCACCTAAGACATAAGTGGTAACTTAGCCAACTGGGGATTGGTTAGAAAAGGTCAATGAGCGAATAGAAAAAAAAGTGACAAGGCAAAACCACTAGGGTTTTAGGAGGTTTTAAACCCTAAATGCAATTTAAAACCCTAATTAGACACAATTGAGGAGCTTCAAAAACCCCAAAGACCCAAATTCATCAAAAATAATCATGGATTTCAATAGGATACACACATAGGATCTCTTTGATTGGATATAAATTATGTGCATACAAGGGTGGCATAAAATATGTGAACAATTATCAAGGAAATGACCAAATCGAATTGGTTGCAGGGAAATGGGAAGGTCCAAGTTGGGAAGAAAGAAAGGGAAAACCAATACCGCTATGAAAAAGAAAATTGATAATGAGGAGAGTCCCAAATCCGAAAACCAACCTGAGATTCCTAACGAAGAAAATCTAGCACATGCCCTCACACATTTTAAGCTGGAGAGTGGCAAGAAGATAAAGGAGGCCAAGCAAACTCCTAAGATCAAGAAACCCTCTGCTATTAGAGATTGGCCAGTAGGATGTGGACCTAATGCACCACTGATAAACAAGGAGGAGGAGTGCTTGCATGCACATTCAACCTCACCCAAGAGGGAAGATGTAGACTCAGACGAGGATCTTGAGGAATGTCCTCTATTTGATAATGAGGTAATTTCTTAGAGAAGAAAACTTTTGTAATAAAGATCAATGGAAATCCAACTTAATTTAAATAAAATAATTCTTTTGTTGAGAAAAGGCATGAAGCTTGGAAGTTGTCATGTGTGATAATGTGTATCTTTTCTTTTTCTCTTCTTTCTTAGCTTGCTTGTTATGTGCATTACATGCAATGGCTAAAGAATAAAGTGTTGTTCTTGAATGCTAAATGTGACTGTGACATAGGTCGAGTGTGAGTCACTATGGTGACCACTAGACAAGATGTAGGTGGTAGAAAATAGGAAAATGGGCCAAGCAAGAGGCTAGACCAAATATTTTAACTCCTTAACTGACAAGAAACCTGAATGGATCATTTCGAGAAAGAGGTTTGAGGAGTGCGAGAAGATCAAATCTAAAGAATGAGGTACCCAACCAAAGAGAAGGGGACCGTAATCGAGGTCGGATTGAGAAAGAATTGGGAAAGGATTTTAAGAAGTTAGCACCACCAAACTTTGATGGAAAGGCTATCAGAGAAGGTGCTGAGACTTGGATCATAGAGATGGAAAAATACTTTGGTCTTTGTAACCTATCAGATTAGACCAAGGCTTCTTGGGCTATGTACCAATTGTCTAGAGAGGCAACTACTTGGTGGGATAATGAGAAGTCCAAAGGAATAATTCCTCCAGAAGGGATTACTTGGGATGTTTTCCTCGAATATTTTAGAAAGATGTGGCTACCATAACTTTTCTTTGATAAGAAAATGATTGAATTTTAGAATCTAACCTAGGGAGGCCTGACAGTAGTGTAGTACTGGGAGAATTTTACCAACTTGCTTAAGTATGTGCCTTAGTATCAAGCCAATGAGTGTTCTAGATCTGAAATTTTATATTGGGACTAAGACCCCACATTGGAGTAGAAGTAGATCTCCACAATCCTCCTACTATGGTAGAAGCTTTTGAAAAGGCTATAAAGCAAGAGAAGAAGTTGCAACAGTTGTCTAATCTTTGGAAGGGAGTAGACTCTAAGACCCTGTTTAGAAACAAGATTTCAAAAGGGTGATAGATAGAAAGGAAGAAATTCCCATTAGATCAGAAGCCTTAAAAGAGAATGTGACCCTTCGGAAAAGAAAGAAGGAAACCAAGGCGGGAGGAATAAAAGGCCTAACAAGGGAAATGATTCCTACAACAACACCTAGGGTCACTTAAAAGAAGATAAGTTTAGAACTCGAAGAGGACTACGTGATAAGTATTATACTTCTGGGGGAGATCATTATGCCTCTAATCTCCCTTAGAATATGAGGTCATGAATGGAAGGAAACCAACAACAAGCCCCAAAACACAAAATCCATGCAGTGGTGGATAACAGGAAAGTAGAATACTAGGCTTCTCCAATATAGTTAATGGGTAAGCTCTATGGTTGAACTATTTCCATTTTGATAGATACTGGAGCTACTGAATGTTTCATAGACTTTGGAATGATTTCTAAGCTACATATTTGACTTGGTTATATGAAGAATTCTTGGTCTATCCAGTATGGAAATCAATCAGAGAGGGAAATAGATTCTTGTCTCTTTTGTAATGAGTTGGAACTTCCCATTTTCATGACCCAAGTTAACCTTTATGTTGCACCATTAGGATCCTATGATGTAATCTTAGGAATCAATTGGTTGACTAAGCATAAGGCTATTGTAAATTGTGAGGATAATATGGTGAGATGTATAGATGACTATGGGAACCTAGTTGAGGTATATGGGTACAACAACCCCTGGAACTTAGAAAAATTTCAGCTATGTAGCTTAAGAGAGCACAACATAAGGGTTGTGTTATATATGTTGTTCATGTCAATGAACCTGCCAATGAGAAACCACACCTTGATGATTATCCAATCCTTAGGGAATTCTATGATGTGTTTCCCGAAGATCTCATCGAGATTCCTCCAAAGCAAGAATTATATTTCTATATTGACTTAGTGCTAGGAGTCGAGCCCTAATCTAAGGCCCCATATAGGATGACCACCACAAAGCTCTATGAATTGAAAGGCCAACTAAAAGATTTGTTATGTAAAGGTCTTATTAGACCTGGTGTGTCACCTTGGGGAGCACCAGCTATCTTTGTGAAAAGAAGGATGGAACCTTTTGTCTATGTATAGATTATCGGATGTTGAACAAGGTGACCATCAAGAATCACTACCCTCTTCTAAGGATCAACGCATTATTTGATTAGATGAAAGGAGTGATAGTATTCTCAAAAATAGATCTCAGGTTTGGATACCATTAGTTAATAATAAAGGAGGATATTCTAAAAATAACTTTTCAAACTCGGTATGGGCATTACAAGTTCACCGTGGTACCCTTTGGGTTGACCAATGCACCTGCAAATTTCATGAACCTTATGAACAGTGTGTTCTGAAACTGTTTGGATGATTTCATACTAATTTTCATTGATTATATTTTGGTTTATTCCAAGACCATTGAGGAGCACAATTAGCACTTGAGGATAGTCCTGCAGCGACAAAGGGAAAATAAGCTTTTTGGAAAGTTATCCAAGTGCTTGTTCTACCAGGACAAGTTGCATTACCTAGGTCACATCATCTCAGTAGAAGAAGTATCTATGGATCTTGAGAAGATAAAAGCAATAGTGGAATGGCCAGAACCCTAGAATGTGTCAGAAGTGTGAAGTTTTATTGGCCTTGCAGGATATTATATTTTTTTTTTGAAAGGGTTCTCTAAAATAGAAGCCCCAATAATGTCTCTTCATAAGAAAGGAAAGAGGTTCAAGTGGACTGAGAAATGTGATCAAGATTTCCAACTCCTTAAAGAAAATATCACTACAACTCTAGCATTAATATCCCAGATCCCAATGGTCATTTTTCAGTGATCACATATGCTTTAGGAAACAGAGTAGGAGCAGTGTTAATGCAAGAAGGGTAGGTGGTGGCGTATGAGTCTAGGAAGCTGAAACAACATGAAGCCAACTATGCACCCCATGATTTTGCTTCAGTGGCCATAGTGCACACCCTACAAATGTGGAGACATTATCTTTTGGGAAAGCCATTTGAGTTAAAAACAAACCACCTAGGATTAAGATATATTTTCACTCAACCTAACCTTAATGCATGAAAAATGAGATGGATATAACTCCTTAGCGAGTATGAATTTGGAATTGAGTGACTGATGCTCTTAGTAGATGAAGACATCTGGCAGTTATGAACTTTGTAAGATTCAATCTAAAACAAAAAGTGATGCAACACTTACAAGGTGATAAGCATTATGAGAGGGTGAAAAAGGCTCTAGAAGAGAACCCAATAGATCATCGATTTGATGGGTACGTGATTGAACCAAGCGATATCTTATTGTACCAAAGGAAGATGTATATCCTAGAATCATGAGAACTTAGGAAGTTGGTCCTAGATGAAGTCCATAATGCACCATACTTAGGGCACCCCAAAGTTACAAAGATGATCATAGAATTGAAATTCTTGTACTTTTGGCTGAGACTCGAGAAGGACATAGCAGAATATGTAGCCAGATGCTTGGAGTGTCAATGGGTCAAGGCTGAGTACATGCATATAGTAGGGCTCCTTTATCACGATGATATACTTGAGTATAAATGGCAAGTGATCAGTATGGATTTTGTGCAAGGGTTACCTCTAAGAAGGAATAGGCATGATGTCATTTTGGTAGTAGTTGATAAGTTAACTAAGGTGGCACATTTTATTCTAGGGAACCCTATGGATGGATCACTGACCTTGGCCAAGAAATTTCTCTAGGAGATCTTCCATTTTCATGGAGTTCCAAAGACCATTATATTTGACCAAGATACACAAATGACATCCAGGTTTTGGACGACCTTGAATGTTGCATTGTGGACTAAGTTAAACTTTAGTTCATCCTATCATCCTCAGACTGGTGGTCAAACTGAGAGATTAAATTAAGTTATAGAAGACCTCCATCAAATGTACTATATGTATGAACAATATAAATGGGAAGATTACCTACCACTAGTGGAATTTGCTTATAAAAACTCCCATCATGCCAATTTTTTCAATCCATTTTGTTTGATCAGACATTGGGGATGGTGCCTCTTTTAAGTGGGGAAGGATGTCATATCCCAATTTCATTTTTGCATTTTAAAAATTAGGGAAATTAAAATAATTGGAAATAGAATTTAGAATTTTTTTTTATGAAATGAAAAGAATGCGATGATGGAAATGAAAAATGAATATATGTAATTTATTGATTTAAGAAATTATTTTTATGTGATTATTGATTGAAGGTTACTGATAAGTGGACAAGTGTAAGAATGTGTATGCAGGAAATAGGTTGAAGGATGAGAACTTGATTGAGGTAGGCACACTTAGACGGATGACCACGGTAAGCAAGAATGGAATCTGGAATATCATACACCACGATAGAATATAACATATAAATATGTTTGAAAATTTGAAAATTTTCATTCAAAACTTGGAATGAGAACCATAGCTAGAGGAAAGAACAAAATTGTGCATTCTTGTTTCAATTGTTGGTCAAAATCTATATTTACAATGAAATTAAATGAGAAAAAAAACAATTTAACTTTTATGAAGAAGTGATTTCATTTGTATACTCTTTTTGGATTAATTTGAAGGGTGATTTGAATAAATGAATATGCAAGTGATTTTGTATGTATGTATGTAATTATAGGACAAATATGTGTATGTATATATAAATACATATATACACTTTTTGTGTGAATGAATTTCTTTGAGTTCAAAATTTAAAAGAGAATCATAATTATGAGAAATTCAAATATTGTAACTCCCACTAAAATGGGAGAGGTCAATTCCCTCTATGGAAAAAAAAGAAGCCACAATCAATGCAAGAAAAATGAAGAAGTGGGTAGCCAAAGCAGCATAATGGAGGCGGAAAAATTAAGACCCATATCTTCCAAAGATAGCAAGGGATTGATGGGGGTCAGAAAAACAAAGAGAAGGAAGTAAAAAGCAGGGAAAAAGTCGAGGAGAAAGGAGGAGAAGATTGACTAGTGGGTGGAAAAAGAAGCTTTTGCAAGAAGGAAATTGTTCAAGGCATCGCCTTTAGAGGTATTTCATTGATTCATACACACCTCTCATTCAATTCAGTTTCTATCTAATTTAACGATGAATCCATTTTGGATTTTTTTTGTGCCTTTCATGTATGCTTCACATTTTGGGGTAAATGATACCCGGTTGATTGACTATGTTGATCATTGTATTGCCCATGTGGGTCGAGCCTTTGAAGGTTTTGTGTTTTATTTTCTTGCAAATGTTGATTTCATATTGAGGGTCGGGTAACATACCCGCTATGGGTTTCCTGTGCCCATTATGTTTTATCTTCGTGGTTGTGGCCTTCAGCCAATCGAAACTAAGTTTGTGTTTTACCTTATGTTATCGGTATGCTTGAATGCCATGCCCTATGTGTGATAGATCACTTGAATCTCATTGTCGTATTCATTTGGGTGTGCTTTATTACTATATAAATTCTTACCCTTTGTGGTATGAGGGTGGCAATACCACCATGCATGGTATGGCCAAGTGGTGTTATCCATGATCATATGTTTGTTTGCTTTCCAACCACTATTAATGGCTATGGCAGAGTGAAATGTTATATTATTCAATGTGTAACATTTATTGTGCCATCCGTAGACATTGCTTTCATGGCCACGAGTAATGTAAAATCTATGGTATTAAATGAATATATATATATATATACACACATATATACATAAGCCACCAAATGTTAAGGTTTATATGTTAGAGCACTAATGTATTTCCTGTACTTGTATTCTAGTCAAGTATCGACTCTACACAAAGCATGCATATGTTTATTGATGAATATAGAATTGCTTGGGTAACAAACCTATGGTTCGATAAGCATTGGCCAGTAATGGTAAACCCCAAAGGGGTATTGATATCATGATATCAATGGTGGATAATATGTGTATCGATCCATTTTAGGGATGGATTGTTTGGCAAGTATGAACTCATTTGCAATGTTCTCTAAAACAATGGAAATTTTGATCAATAAGGAACAAGTATGGTTTTAGTTGAAAACAAAACGAATGAATATCATTTTTATTCTAGAAATGATTTTTTCTTTCAAGTTTTTATAAGAAAACTAGTGACTATGAAGTAGATATTTCCTTTTTATTTATTGGAATCCAAATTGAAGATTGGATGATAAACTAGTTTAAAAGTATATATGATTGAACTGATACTAATTCTTTTTTTCTCTGATTATGAACTAGTATACATGTAAGCAAGAAAATTATCCATATTTATTTTTTCAGAATGTATATGCATAACAATATTCATTCATTTCTAGGCATATATGTGATCATGGATCAAGATTCCTTTATGCATTCTCACATACATGCGGTATACCTTCTGATTCATCTTGATTTACTTTACTTATTGAGCAAGGTATAAAAATTATGCATGTATAGGAGTGAATTTGCACCCCTTGTGTAAATTCCCCTTTTGCATCCCTCCACCTTAAAAAATCAAACGTGAATGTGAGATTCCACATCATCCATCTGAAATGAATCCACTTGGCACTTTTATTTTATGTCAGTAAAGGAATTTTTGTTGAGGATGTGAGCATGGTACATGGGCATTTGCGTGGTGTGCTACCATCCCTAATAGATTCTTACCTCTAGATTCTATAGGTAAATTACATTCTCCATTGAGCATGAAACGTAATGCCTCTATGTCGACCAACTAACTTGAAAAATGGCTCTTTCCCTCCTAATCTCTCTTCAAATGTATAATTTTCATTATCACTTCAATCTTCTTCAAAATTCTAGCCATTCACTTGATCTTTCTTCGCAATTCAGACAATCTCTTGAGAATTACATTAGTTTTTTGCTCCATCAACTCCACTTAGAACATGTTGTGCTACCATAGAAGCTACAATTTTGGTGTCTTGCAAGACCTCATTTGTCACCACTGCGGCCATATCAACTTTTCCATGCTCATTTTCTTGCATTCTCCCTTCATTGGCTTATAGTGCCTTTGGGTGGAGGTGGTATTGCTTCACTATCCTTTTTTCATTGTGGATTGATAGAGTAGCATTGTGTTTTTCATCGTATTCATACTCTCTCTTTCTATTTTCCTTAATCACATTTTCTATATCGTGGCTTTCTTGGCTATCTGTGGAGGTGGAAACACCAAAGTGGGGGTTTGACTAAGGAAAACCCCTATACAACCCAACATTTTTCCCTCTCTTGGTTGTGTGCAGGTGTACGTGTGCGTGGAGCTTGCTAGCAAGCTGGAATTTTAGTGAGTTGAGCCTCGTTGTCTTTATTTTCATCTACCTTCTTTACCATCTTTATAGTTATTTCTCATACTTTTCTATTAAATTTAGTTCGTTAAATCTAATTAACTAGATCGTTAGTAGGTTTTCCTATTTTTTCTCACTGTATTTCACACTTTTTGGTCATAAGGATGCTAGCGCACCAGAGAGACACTAGAACATCATGCTGTCATCCTTGACCTGCATTTCTTTCCTTGGGTAGAGAACTATCTAGGGTGCAGTTTAGATTCCAGAAACTAGATCATCTAGTTCCATTCAAGTTTTTAGATCTATAGAGTGACAAAAGCACTTGAAAGTGCTCCTTATTCTCTATCCTCGACCTAAACACCTACGTAGCTTGAGCTAATATAGGGAAAACCTCCACTCTCAACTCTCTGTGACCTAGAGCCTTGGTGTGGTTGGTCCCCCTACCTTACATTTTTGGTGAACTCGACGTGAACAATATCTATTTATTTTTTTGTGTCGAGACTTTTTCCCTCATGCCCAATGACTATTGTAAACTTGAGTGTTGTGAGGGTTTATGAGCATCACAACCCAATCCATGAATTTTGGGTACATTGTTAGAAGGAGTGTGTGAAACCTACCAATGAAAAAGGTGAAGGTCACTTCCAATTTTACCTCCATTTTTTTCACTGGTCTGGCTACTAAATTTATCATTGGTTTTCCTGTAGGTTTTACCGACGAGATGGGTTTCATAGACAAGACCACTCGTGATCCTACCCTTCCAACATCCCGTATGGCTTCATCTATGGATGAGGATGATGTTGTACATATCCCTATAGAAAACCTTTTGGTATTGGATAACAGATTGTCAAACCTTGTGAATCATTTGGAGAAAGCACCGAACATGGTGAGAGCTAGTAGACTTGCTAGTGAGGTGAGATATCTGTTAGGAAATGATTAGACATTCATAGAGTTCTTACATGGAATTATCAATGTAACCAAAGTCTATATCCCCTCGTATAGGACTAGATCAGCTACTACTCGAGGAGAGGTGCTTGATTCCTATGAGAGACAAATAGGCATCCCGATGCCTACCACATTTGTATGCATGGCCAAAATAATCCCTTTGATTAGCATTTCCTCTACTTCTCAAAGTCCCCCTATTGTCAAGGCATGTAGAATACCACTTCGTTTTAGTCTCACCCCTCCTACTACCCTTGGTGATGGGGGATCTAGTGGAATGAGTGGTGGCAGCTCTAGTAGTGGAAGTGGCACTAGCAGAGGTGGATTTCGTGGAGGCCATGGTGGTGGTTTCAGTAGTGGAGGTGTCTTCAGTGGAGGTCCTATAAGTGGTGGTAGCTCCGATGATGGTCACGGCAGTGGCTCCGAAGGTGGCTCTAGAGGTGGTTTTTGTGGTTGTGGTTTCGGAGGTTCCACTGGGCCTTTTTCATCCTCTGACCTTGTTTTAAATGCTCTTCTTCAAAACATGGGTTGGATACAAAACTAGGTAGTGAGCCTTTCTCAAGCCTCTGCCCAACCTTTCTTCTAACATAGTCCATTTTTGGTGGCAATCTTGAGTACTCCCTTCCTGCAGCGAATGGAGATTCCTAAGTTTGAAAAGTATGGTGGTAAAGGGGATTCGTAGACACATGTGTTAGCATTCAACGCCATGTGTACGAATTTCGTTCATCAAGATGCTTTAATGAAAAAACTCTTGCCTCGATCTCTCAAGGATATAACACTCAAGTGGTATTTTTCCTTGCCTGATAATTCTATATTATCATTTGATCAGCTCATCAATCAATTTCTTTGACAACTCCAGGCTAACATCGGTTCGAAGATGACCTTCTTGGATCTCGTTCGATGAAAGCAAGGAGATAACGAGAAGATAAATAACTTCATAGCGTGATACCAAGTGCTCTTTTTAAAAATATTGTACCTGTTACCTAACTCTGATGTGCAAAAGGTATTCATAGGCAACCTACAGTGAGCCTAGTAGGAGAATTTTCCCTTAATGAAATACGCTTCCTTTGTGCATTTGTATGCCGCATTGCGATAATATTAGAAAATGGTAGTTCAATTCAAGGATGCTTCCTTATGCTCCCATTATTAAGGAAATTCTCTTGTGTCCATCTTAGGAAAAGGAAAAGCTATTTTGAATGTAGTCACCATGACTAACAATCATAGTCTTAGATGCAACATGAATTTTATGAAGTGAGCACAGTCTTATTCTTCTATTTTACAAAAGTTGTTAAAGGATAAGATCATAACTCTGGAAAACCCCCAACCTCTAAAGAAACCTTATCCTAATTGGTATGATGTGAATGCTTTTTTTTAGTACCATATTGTTAATGGGCATGATATCGAGTGTTGTATGCACCCGGGTCATGAGATACAGGATCACAACAATGATGGTACCATATATCTCGATGGGAAGAAACAAAATGTGAATAAGTTAGTAGTGAAGGCCAATAGTGAGTTGAAAATTTACATAGACCCATTCCTATCATATTCTACGAACTTGATTATTGACCCCTTTGATGCTTCTCCTCAACCCTTGGCATATGTTAACATGTTTTCGATTACTCCTCCCCCACAGCCTATGATTGGTTCACCAGATGTGACTTTCACCTCGCAAGAATTTCCCTTAAATAATAAGCCCTCTCCTCTATACGTTCCTTCTCACCTCAATGGGAACATTATGACAGGAGTCCTAGTTGACCCCCCGAGCCGAGTAAATGTTATTATAGAGGAGATGTTATGGTTAAATTCATTGCAAAGGAAGGAATATGAAGAAACTAAGTCTACCATACATATGGACGATGGTCTATCTCTTAATCCATATGGCTCTATAACTCTTTTCGTCCTAGTTGGATCTAGCGCTATGGATATAACATTCAATGTCATTTTGGAATCCGATCTATTTAGAGTGAAGTTGGGAATCTTGTGGCTAGCTTCCATGAACGAAATTTCTTATGTTATTCACAAATGTTTAAAGTTCTCTCATGAAGGTGTCGTGCACGTTGTGCATGATACTATATATCAACCATTGGTATCCCATGGGGGTTATTAATTAGATCATTTTTTGCTCGCCTTGGTTGGTCCGCTCTCCCCTAGAATGAAATTGCTTTTCTAAAACTACGCAAAGTATAAAGCAAGGGGAAAAGGACAGCCAAATTTGACCCCTCTGGTAGCGCAGCAGCAAGTTGCCTCCTCCTCTCACAAGGGAAAGGAGAAGCCTACCCATCCTCATAGATCCACTTTTCCCCCCTTCTTGAAGAGGAGTTTTGGATGAATACTCCTAGTTTTCGCATAAGAAGTCTGATGACCTACTTGGCACAAAGCCCAGATTAGGATATCTGACCTTCCTACCTTGCCTCCAGTACCTTGGCCCTACCTGTATGGTAAGAGGAAGGGTCCCTATGGGGAGTCCTCTATGTATTGGCCTCTGTAGCCTCCTACTAGTTGTGCCCCCAAGGTAGTGAATGGGAAGAGGCCCGCCATCGAGGTGTTAGAGCTGACTCCCCTTGTTATTGCTCCAACCTACTCGCTATATCTCCCTCCCACTCCCATCCAAGAGTCTCCCTCCATTGGAAACAATTGTGATGGACACTCCGATGGATGAGTAGGAGCCTTCCATTCCATCCTAGCTTTTGGCCTCTAGTTCCTAGAGTCACAGGAACCACCTTGCGCGTGAGCACAAGCATTAGCAAAAGGCTTTGGCTATTGAGCAGGACACTTTATAGAGGAAGGAAGGGGAGTTAGCCACCCCTATTTTAGGGTTTGTTGTGGGGTCCTCCTCTCCTATCCCCTCTACTTCAGTTCAACCTGCCTCAGTGTTGCTTTTGGCTCCTGTTGTGAGCATAAACACCCCTAACCCTAAAAAGATGTAGGTGTTTATTGCTCCCTCAGTTGAGGCTCCTCTATTGATTTCCCTCTTGGACATCCCACCATTCTCTAAGCCCGTGGACATGCCAAATACCTCGGTGGTGTCTATCGTGGTTTTCTCCTCCTCCTCCATGCCTTTTACCTCATATGTGAGGATTTCACATCCTTTGACGAAGCAAAAAATGGAGGATGGCCCCACTAGTAGTGGAGGGTGGTTTTGTGCTAGCATATAGCATCCTAGTGAGAGAAGAGGTTTTGGTGCCCCTCGAGTTTTTCATTACTCTCAAGTCCCTCGGCAAGCCTGGTAGTGAATCTTCAGCATCGCCTCCCTCGTCTATTGAGGTAACACATGGCACTCATGTGAAGTGCACATTTAACTCTTTGGATGAGGTCTCAACCCTTTCAATGATCTTTGTGAAGTCACTAAGCTTCACTCCACAAGAACTAAGTGGAGAAGACCTTGTGGGGCCTTCTTCCTTGGCACTTTTTGCGATGGAGTCGAAGGGTTCCCCACTTGAAATTTTTCCCTTGCAAGCTCATCCACCTTCCCCGTATAATGATCTAGATTGGGAGGCCAATGACCTCTTGGTTGATGAGTTTCAGGGGGGTGCCTCTTCTTTATATGTAGTCTAGTGTGTGTGTGTGTGTGTTTGTGTTCCCCCGTGCTTGTGTTATGTGTTCCTAGATGACCCTTGTCACCCTCGTAGGGTTCTTGGATACAAGAGTGATTATGTGTCATAAAACTTCCTCTATTTGTGGCATCATTATTCCTCTATTATGTGTATTGATTTTCGACAATTGGGGATGATGCAAAGTGTTGGGGGAATTTAGGCTTCCCTTCCATGTTGACCCAATTTTTTAATGTTTACTTTGTCTTCTTGTGCATTCTTCATATACTCTAATATAGTAGGGTGTTGATGCTAGTTCATTAATATACTATTATTATTAATTATATATATTTATGAGTAGCTCTGACCCCAAAATATTAGATCAGCCATGTATCTCTTGTTCGTGATGTTACTATTTTTCTTTGCATTGTTGTTCTTTCATGCTTGCTTTGTGATGTTGTGGTGCTCATGTGTTGTCCCTTACATATACGATGCCACTACCATAGTGACATCTCGCTATGTCTTGCGTGCCACAACATCACTTTTTCATTCTTTCTTTTCTCTCCTTAGGATGTCACATGCCTTTGCATTCAACACACACCATCTTAAGGGGGGCTATCATGTCAACTTCGATTTTCAGAAAATGCATTTGGTGGCCAATAAATCTTTTCTTGAAAATATTTTCAAAACATTTTTCAAAAATTTCATTCTCAACAAGGACCCCTAGTGGAATGTGTTCCTTTGTCATGGGTTCGTAAAGAAAGAATTTGAAAAACCTTCCTCCAAGGTTGGAGCACCTTCTCCTATGGGCGAAGCTTTGACCTTCCCCTCATGAGGGGGTATTTTTTCCTTTCGAATTCCTTGATGAAGTGAACATCTTTCTAAAGGATTCCTTGATATTGAATTGATTTATGAAAAATCCTGTTCTTTTCAAGGGTTCCTGAGGGACCCCTTTGAAAGACTCTTCCTTCAATTTTTTGATTGTCTGTGTGATTGCCTGCTTGTTTTCCTATGTAGTTGCTTTTTTCTTTCTACAATGTTTTATCTACAGATTACATGTTGCTTTGTAGGTACGACTATGAAGCTTCTTTCCAATCTGATTGTATGGATTCCCCTTAAACTAGGATTCCTTTAGGAGAGAGTAGTTGGGGGTTCCTTCTTTGTAGGTCCAAGGACCTATGAACCACTTGCATCCTACAAGATTTTTCCATCATTGGTTTGCAGGCCTTTAGTGTACTTTATTCGAACTTTGTAGTTATGAGGAGCTACAAAGTCCTTTGTTCGAACCTCCTCAAGATAGAGTACCTATGGAGTTATTTTCCTACCCTATTCTTTTGAGCTCACCAAATCAAGGTTTGCTTCCTCGATGGTTTAGGTATACATTTCTAAACTCTTCAATCTACTTTATAGAACATTCATTGACACTCATGCTCAATAAAGTGGTGGCAAAATGTATAGGAGTGAATTTGCACCCCTTGTGTAAATTCCCCTTTTTCATCCATCCACCATATAAAATCAAACCCGAATGTGAAATTCCACATCACCCATCTAAAATGAATCCACTTGGTGCTTGTCTTTTGTGTCGGTGGGGGATTTTTTGTTGAGGACATGAGTACGGTGCGTAGATGTTTGTGTAGTGCATTGTCATCCCTGACAGATTCCTACCTTTGGATTTCATATGAATGTTATGTTCTCAATTGGGCTTGAAGCGTAACACCTCTGTGTCGAATAGTCGACCCAAAAATGGCTCTTTCCCTCCTAATCTCTCTTTAAATGCATAACCTTCACTATCACTTCAATCTTCTTCACAATTCTATCCATTCACTTGATCTTTCTAAGCAATTCATACAATATCTTGAGCATTACAATAGATTTTTTCTCCAGCAAATCCACTTAGAATGTGTTGTGCTACCATAGAAGCTGCAAGTCTGGTGTCTTATGATACCTCCTTCATCATTTTTTCAGCCATGTTGACTTTGTTAAGCTCGTTGTCTTGTGTTCTCCCTTCATTGGCCTTGAGTGCCTTTAGGTGGAGGTGGTATTGGTTCACTATCGTTTTTCGTTGTGGTTTGATAGAGTAGCAGTATGTTTTTTGTAGTGTTCATACACTCTCTTTCTATTTTCCTTTATCATGTTTTCTATATCATGGCTTTCTTGGCTATCCATGGAGGTGGAAACACCAAAGTGAGTTTTTGACTAAGGAAAACCCCTATACAACCCAAAAATTTTCCCTCTCTTGGTTGTGTGTAGGTGTATGTGCATGCGGAGCTTGCTAGTGAGCTGGAATTTCATTGTGTTCACCCTCGTCACCTTTATTTCATCTACCTTATTTACCATATTTATAGTTATTCATCATACTTCATTTTTCATCTTAGTTCGTTAAATCTCATTAACTGGACCGTTAGTAGGTTTCCTAGTTTTTCTCACTGTATTTCACACTTTCTGGCCATGCACATGCTAGCACACCAAAGAGACACCATTATGTTTCGTTGTCATCCTTGACCCATGCTATCGTCCTTGGGCAGAGAGCTGTCTAGGGTGCAATTTGGATTCCATAAACTAGCTCATCTAGTTCCATTCTAGTTTTCAAATTTATACAGTGATAGAAGCACTTGAGAGCACTCTTCATTCTCTATCCTAGACCTAAACACTCACTTAGCTTGAGGTAAGATAGGGTATCCCTCTGCTCTCAGCTCTCTGTGACCTAGAGCCTTGGTGTGCTTGGTCCCCCTACCTTACAATGTAAATGGAATCAAACTGTAGTTTTGGAATAGTTTTGAGTTGCAAATACATATGATATTAGATGAACAGATATACCATGTGTGATTGAATATTGTTGACTTTTGATGAATAGAATGATACAAGAATTCTTGGTAGATTGTAGAACGGCATAATTTTTCTCATGGATCGTATAAAGGGAGGGATACCCCTTGATATGATAATATTTATTTCTAGGAATGGGTGCTAGAGAAAGTATATTTGATTTTCCAAATCTAACCAGAGTTGTATTTCATATGGCATGACATTGGCCAAGCTTTGCATTCATTTGTTATATATATGTAAACAAAATAGACTGTTTTATTTACCCTCTCTCTATTTTATTGAATTTACCTAACATGTAACTTTCATATTCTAACAAAATAGATAGAAATGTCTGTAGTTAGGCACACACAAATTCCGCCTTGCAAACTGTATATCTTGCTAAGTGTTCCATACAGGGTCGGGTTTTCTTCGACTGACAAAAGAATTGAGGGAAGCATTGCTTCATGGTTGGGTGGACAATCACCTCAATCAAATTCTCATCCACTAGTGGAGGTGAGTTGTCATGAAGAAATCGCATCGAAATTCTATTATGTATTGTATCATTGATGTAAAGGAACAAATGATGTAATTTATATGAGAACTATGTAATTTTAAATTGACTTGGAGGCATTGAATGCCTATTCAAACATTTATGTAACTATTAAAATATAGAAGTGAATATAATTATTTATTTCAGATTCATTTTGATTTATGACATAATTTTTTCTAAATGGAATTAGATATGGAATTTGTGTCATTAAATTGATATTCATGAAGTCAGTATTTATTTATTTGAATTAAATCTAGTTGGGTTGTTACACATATTGAACAATCAACATCCTTTGTCCAAAAGGTTTACAAACATCCCCTTTGTATGTCATTTCACCAAAAAAAATCTCAACTCAAAACAACATCCCATTTCCATAACTTGTTATCTCAAACTCACCAAGGTCTTTTGATCTCATTTATGACTACGACAAGATTCCAACATAAAAGGAAAATGAAAGCCAAAAAAAATAGCTCTAGTGTTCCAAACACCAATACTACCAATGAGGAATATCAACCATGGTATTATGATCCTAATACAACCTCAACTCCTCAAGGACAACCAATGTTCAAAGCTCAATGAAATCCACCACCTAGTGATGTTGAAATACTCCTTAGACATCAAGATATATTTCCTCAGCAAAAAAATCGACCTCCTAATCCTAAAGATATAATCATAGAGGAGTATGATAGTGATAAGGAAATCAGAAATGAACAACTCTTGGAACATTCTCAAGATCCTAAAATACAAAAATTAATGGAAAAAATGATTTAGAAAGATCCAAACACATATTTACTCAAACTAGCACAAAGTGGTGTCAAGCTACCTACAAATTTTAATGTTGAAACTCTTAAATATCCTACTCTCATTCCTTTAGGAGACTAAATAGTGGTGAGACAAATACCTAAACCAACGGTGGATCCCAGGATACCACCTTTTTTCTAAAAAAGAACGTAACAACAATCAATATTTCTCACAACATGTGGACAATCCGTTGTATAGACATTCCTCACAAGTTGGACAAGTTGTGGGAGCTCAACATGTTCAGGAAAATTCAAATCTATTAACAAGTCAAAACATGCCATGACATAATGTGGAAACTAATACAATGGGACCCAGTATATCTAGGAACCTATATGAGACATCTTGGAACACCCAACAACAAGGTCTTACTGTTAATATGTAAGACATGGGAAATCTTCCACCAAGACCACCACACACATGTAGTGAAAAAACAAGTCAACAACCTTTTGCAACCACAACTACATGTTAATAACCCACCTCAAGTACAACACATATATCAACAAAAATATCCACCCATTTATCAACAACCACCACAAACCAATAACCCAAAAGATGAAAGCATGTACCAAGGAAATGCCTAAGATCAAACTCAATACACGCAAAAGCAACAATACTATGATCCTAAAACACAATACCAATATGGATCATCATCTACCCAAAATCCTCAACATCAAGCGTATGTTCCAGCACCACAAAACATCAATCCTCAACATCAAGCATATGTTCAACCACCCCAAAGCACACATCTTCAAAATCAAGCACCCAATCCCCCACAACACAACAACCTCCATCACAATATCAAACCTACACACCTCAACAAAAACACATGACACCTCAACAACAACACATAACACCTCTACCACAAAACATCACACCTCAAAAACAACCTCAAACTTACATCTCATAACAACATCATAGCATCAATCCAAAACACACTCACATCGGTCCTCAAGGACCCAATCCATCATCATATACTCACAACATGGCCCAAGGGCCGTCATAAATACAAAACCCACAATATAACACACAAAACATTATGGGGTATCAAGGTTATAATATCCCTCCTCATAAATGAACACACCAAGTGATGACTTAACCTTGCAAATCCAAAATCTAAACCGAATGATATTAGACATTCAACTTTGAGAATCGAAGAAGATCTACGCTTTGCAAGATATATGTCCATATCCCTTTGATCATTTCATATCCATGATACCCTTCCCTAAGAACTTTGAAATACCTAAATTCAAAAATACAAGGGAATAGGAGATCCAATAGAACATGTACAAGAATTCTCGGTAGCTTGCATGGATGTACAAAATAATTACTCCTACTTAGTGAGGATTTTTCCACAAAGTCTTAGTGGTGTAGCTATTGAATGGTTCTCTCATCTACCGCCTAGTACCAAAACCTTTGATGAGTTATCAAACAAATTTGTTAACCACTTCTCCTATAGTATAGAGTAATACATAATGGTCCCCAACCTATACAAAATTAAACAAAACTAAGTGGAATCCTTTGCTTCATAACTACAAAGATGGAGACACAAATCTAGTAAGTGTAAGTGGCCCATTGTCAAAAAATAACTAGTGGAAATCTTTGTCTCTAATCTTCAAGGGGACATTAGTTACCAACTATCCATATTATGCCCTAATAGTTTTGAATAAATCATTGAAAAAGGTTTAGTCATTGAAAGAGCTCTCATAGCAAGGGGAGTCATTAAACTCTATAACAACAAGGACCAAGCTTCTAGTTCTAATGATAAACCTAAACTATGGGAAAAAGAACAAGAATGTTACAAATGATGGAGTGGTTGATGCCAATTTTTTGTGAAAAATACAACCTCCTAAAAATCCACAAAATAATGTCCAAGCAAATTAGACAAACTATCCTCAAAACAACACACCAAACAACCAATTTTTGTATCCTCAAAACAACCAATAGAATAACCAACAAACAAATCAAGGTCATGATAATTAAAAAGGGCCACCAAGGAAAAGTAACCAGACTAGAAGAAAGTTCACTCCATTGGGAGAACCTCTTGTGGTAGTTATGCATAAAATATTTCAAAAAAACCTTATTAAGCTTCCTAATCTTGATACAAATAACCTATGATGAGCCAAACTTTAAACCCCCTTGGTACAATGAGAATGCTCAATGTGAATTCCACAAAATCAAGGGTCACGTGACAAACAATTGCGTGAGTCTTAAAAATATCATAAAAGACTTGATAGAAAAAGGAGAGGTTTACATTGAACATCGTACTGAGCCCTCTAGAAATAGAGACATGGGAATCTATAAGGATCCAATCCTAGATCATTATAGAGGAAATGAAAAAGGTAAGGGATAAGATTACCAAAAAGATAACTATACCTACGACGAAGTCGTAGGAACCATCTATCAAGCTAATTGTAATATCAATTATGTAACCATAATTAAGAAAAACCTTGAGTGTAATGTTACTACATGAAGAGGGAAAGTCACAATCCAAATAGCCCCACCTCAATAAAAAGACCATTAATCCTTCAACTAACTACAATATTCTTGACCAATTAATTAAAACTCTAGCACTAATCTATATCCTTGAACTTCTAAAGTTATCACCCACACATAAAGAGATTATAGAGAAATATCTCATTGAATCTTCAGTGCCTAATGATATTAATATCGATCCAATTTAAGCTATGGTTAGTACCATCACTTCCACCCATCACTTGGTCTTTTCTAAAAAATACCTTCCCCAAATATCCTTTCATAATCAAGCTCTATATCTCGAGGTTTGCATCCATAAGCACAAGATCAATAGAGTCCTAATAGATGGAGGTGCAGGCTTAAACATATGTACCTTGAAAATGGTAAATCAGTTGGGATGTTTTAATAATGTGGTTGAAAAAAACAAAAGTATCACCATAAGGGCCTATGATGATATGGAGAGAAAATCTAAGGGCAAAATTAGTCTTCCAATTCAAGTAGGGCCAACAATAGAAAAAATGACTTGTCAGGTACTAGATCTCAAGTTACCCTATAAAATTCTCTTGGATGTCCATGGATCCATTTGATGCAAGCGGTCCCTTCAACCTTCTATCAATGCTTAAAATTTCATTACAATGATAAGGAAGTCACAATATACGTCGATCCTGAACCCTTCCATTACTACACAAACTTGGAGGATAAATACAAGATGCTTCTTCAAATACCTAGTAATGATATATGCTTCCACTCATTTTCCTATGTTGATCCAACATCACTTGCTTCATCCCCAACTCCATCTACATCAATTGATTCAACAAAATCTAACCTTAAGATCCAAGTACTTGACAAGGGTTGTAAAAAATACCATTTTAAACAATCCTTTGCATTGGGGAGCTTACCTCATCACCAAAATCCTATGGGATACCAAAAGAAATCAAGCATATTCAAGTTGTCACCTATAAATTCAAACCTACTATTTTCACAAATTGGGGATACATGAAAGATGAAGTAGTGTTTGAAGAAAATCTATCTTCCTGGCTTTACAAAGAAGAAGAACAAGAGGAAGAGAAAAAACTACATCCCCTTCTCATTGATCCTAACAATAAAGGTTATCAACTAGAAAAAGGTGGAATTTCTCTACACAAATAAGGTATGAGAGAACCTATCATAATGGAAAAATGTAAGAAGAATCTGGGACTAGTTTATGGTTCACTAGTCATGGTTACCCCAAGCATTGCAACTACCTCTTGTCAAGAAATAGCTCCTTCTACCATCATTCAGACATCAGATACCTACAATATTATTGATGACAACTTAAATATCATAGACCTATTTGGAGACCTTGGCATAAACATCATCACCACCCACTCTTTCAAACGTACATTTTATGGCTACCATACTAAAACATACTCCAATAAATGGGAATGGGATTCTTATGCCTCTAGTGACTATGACCTAGATACCCTTTGGGACCATGATAAATCTACTATCTTTAACCTTTCCTCATCCTCCATAAGCTTTGTCTATAGTGATGATAACCTACCCTTACTTCACTCATAGTTAATCGATTGGGATCAACAACATCACACACTGGTTGTGGACTTATTCCAAAAAATGAAGCTATTACTGAGTTCATGGGACTTTGAACTGGTATACCAAAATGAGACCACAAAGCTGGTTTTATTATGGAACTTGAACAAAGAGAATATTTTGGAGGGGAGATTGCATCCTCCATTCACAAAATTGAAATAAACAATCTAAATATCCAAATAATATCCCCTAGGGAAAACTACAATGTGGCTTTATCAGATCATGAAAAAGGAAAAACAAATGACATATCTGAGGGTGAAAACCTCTTTGAGGCACCTAAATATGGAGGATTCAATCTCCCCATCACATATTATCAAGAACAATCAATAGTCTTAGTTGAAGTTTCTGAGCCTATCAACATTGGAACAACAGAGGCACCTAAGGTAACATATCACACACCTTTCTTAGACCCTAAGGAAAAAGTAAAAAATTTTAGTATTCATCAAGGAATGTAAGATCAACTTTTCCTAGACATATCCAAATATGCTTGGGCTAGATTTAGTTTTCATGGTACATTATCTAACAGTATTCCCTCTAACAAAGATGATTAAACAAAAGCTTTGCAAGATGCACCTGCAAATAGCACTTTTAGTCAAGCTGGAGCTTCAAAAATTGCCAGACATTGGATTCATCAAACCTATAGATTATCCTAGGTGGGTATCCAACCTCGTACCAGTGTCGAAACCCATTGGGGGCATACGGATCTGTATAGACTTTAGAGATCTTAACAAGGCATTTTCTAAGGATGTCTTCCCCCTTCCCAACATCAACATAATAGTGTATCCAACTGTTGGTCATGAAATTATCTTACAAGTGGATGACTTTTTAAAGTACAACTAGATAAAGCTAGCCCCTGAGGATCAACACAAAACAACTTTTACCTGTGTTGGGGGAAATATTTGCTAGAACATCATGTCATTCGACTTGAAGAACAAAAGAGCTACACACCAAATAGCAATGACTACTATATTCCATGACATGTTACACACCACCATGCAGGAATATGTAGGTGATTTTTTGGCTAAATCAATCAAAAGACAATAACACCTGGCTAACTTAGATAGGATATTTAATAGACTAGAGGAGCATAACTTGCGTCTAAATCCAAAGAAATATGTGTTTAGCATAACATCTAGGAAAATATTGGGCTACATTTTATCCAGAGGAGGTATCAAGGTGGATACCACTAAGGTCAAGGCTATCTTGGAAATGCCTCCATTGAGAACATTGAAATAGTTGTGCATCTACAAGGTAAGCTTCATTCTATCAGAAGGTTTATCACACAACTAGCAAATAAATGTCATCCCTTCTCACACTTGCTCCATAAAGATATGACATTCAAATGGGACAAAAGTTGTGATCAAGCTTTCCAACAGGTTAAAGACTATTTTCTCACTCCCCTTATATTGATGCCTTTGATTCAGGATAAAGAAATTATTTTATATGTATCCACAACAACAACTTTGGGAGCTCTATTGGCACAACTTGATGAGAAAAACAAAGAAAGAGAAGTTTACTACATCAGTTATACCCTAGTTGGCTATGAGTTAAAATATACACCCATTGAATGATTATTGTCTATCAGTTGTCTTCATAGCACAAAATCTTAGGTATTACATGTTAAATAGACAAATTAAGCTGATATCTAAAGTAGATCCCTTGAAATATCTCTTGGCAAAAGCAACTCTTACAGGAAGAATCACTAAGTGGGTCATGATACTTAGAAAATTTGACATAGAATATGTTGATAGGAAAGGCATTAAAGGACAAGTGATAGCGAACCAATTAAAAAAAAAACCTATTGAATATCATCAACCACTCATAGAAAAATTTCTAGACAAGAGCATCCTACTAAAAACTTAGTCAACCCATTAGACTTTGTACTTCGATGGATTCCATACTCAGCACAACTTAGGGGATGGTATCATATTTCCTACACCACAAGGGGACAGTATACCCAAAGCATACAAAATTTCCTTCCTTTGTATGAACAATATAGTCGAGTATGAACCACTAATCACCGAGATGAAAATGATTGTGGAATGGAAAATCAAAGAACTACAAGTCTATTGTCACTCTCAGCTAGTCATAAGACAGGTCAATAATGAATACTAAAATAAAGATGACAAGCTCATGTCATGCAATAGAATGGTGGACAACTTCAAGCAATACTTTTTTGTCATCATCTTTGAACAATAAAGCAACCGATGCTATGTCCACTATTGGTTCACTCCTTGAAATACTCAAGAACATTCTTAGATACAAATTCCTAGTGGAACAATTTCTTATACCAGTGTTCGAGATCCTAGAATCTGAACTCGTGTGTGATATTGTTGGTCTTGACTCGCCTAGGTATCAAGATACATTCACCTATATCTATCATGGAATCATACCACCTCACCTAACAAATAATCAAAAGAAAACCTTTATTTGTCGAACTTCTCGATTTACCATCCTTGGAGATACCTTATACCGTTGAAGTCTTGATGGTAAATTACTCTGATGTCTTAACATGGAAGAAAAGCAAACTTCCTTACAAGAGGTACATGAAGGTGTTTATGGGTTTCACTCTAATAGACCTAACCTCATCCAAAATTTTCTATGAACAGGGTACTATTGCCCATCAATGGAGCAAGGATTTCATTATTCCAAGAAGTGTCATCAATACCAACAACATGGAGATCTTGTGCATGCACCTACATAAGAGTTGCATCCCTTCACTACCCCATGACCATTATCTCAATGGAGACTTGACTTAATAGGAAACATATCACCAATGTCATCTAATTGAAAAAAAATCATCATAACTTCCATGAAGTATTTTAGAAGGTGGATAGAAGCTATACCTTTAACTTATATCACAGGAAAACAAATAGCCAAGTTTATTCTTAACTATTTGATATGTTAATAAGGAATCTTGTCGTCTATCATAACAGATAATGGAACTCCATTTGAGAACCAAGATGTCCATGAGCTTTGCTCAAGATTCTCTATCCAACACTTTTTTTCAACCCCATATAATGCCCAAGTCAAAACATCTAATAAGACCATCTTGAAAATCCTATAAAATATTGTTAATGGCATCAGTCGTGACTGGCACCTATAGCTAAATCCAACCTTATGGGTTTATAGAACCAGCATCCACACACCTATAGGTGTGACTCCCTTTTCCTTGGTATATATATTTGAAGCAATATTGCCTATAGAGGTTGAAATCCCATCCCTCAAAGTATCATTGAAGGATCTTGTTAGTGACAAAGAGTATCGGGTATCCATACTCAATGAGCTTGAACTGTTAGATGAAAGATGTTTAGTACATTGTGCCATCTCTAGGCCTATCAAAATCAGCTCGGCTCAAGCGAAGCTACAATAAGAGAATCATAAATAGGAACTTTCAAGTTGGTGACTTGGTCTTGAAGGAAAATTAGAAGATCCAACTAAATCAAGATGGAAAAGGAAATTTTCAACTAAGTTGGCTAGGTCCTTATATCATCACAACAAGATACAGCTCTGAAACATATCAATTAGCTACACCAGATGGAGATCCTCTACCTGAACCTCTTAACAACAACCATATAAATAATTTTTGTACTTAGCGTATCATAATATCCCAAGCAAAAAAATAAAAAAATAAAAGCAAAAAATATAAAAAATCAAGAAAAAAGTAAAGATAAATAAATCATCCTTTAAGTGAAAATGACCTTGTGGTGCTTCTAGGACTAGTACCATAGTGAAAACCTAGTAAACAAATACTACATTTGAATAAGTCTTGCATCCTCATCTATCGACGATATCCATCTACTATCACATCCACTCCATCCTATTATTGCATCTACTTCACTCCATCCATCACATAATAAAATGTGCACCCAACCATGGCTCGATAACTGATCAAGTGTTGAACCTTGTTGTACCCTCTCTATCCACCATCTGTTTTATCCACCTTTCCCTAATAAACGTAATCCTATTCCAAACTGGGGGAAACCTCTTGAATGTGATAGCAGATTGGATCCTTTTTCATCCCATCACTCACAAAAAACTATTAAAATAAAAAACATCTAGAAAACCATCAAAATCTAAAACAAAGTCGAAAAACATAAAAATCCCAAAAACATTGTAGGTCATCCTTGGATGAGCCGCATTGAGTCAAAATAATTGAACTACATTGTCTCTATGTATATAACGTAGGAAAGGCCATCATTGATGAGCCCCAAAGGCACTAGGTCAGTCCTTGTAGGTGTCCCTCTTGGTCTTTAAACTTGGTCAAAAATCCAAAATCATTCATAAAACATCCAAAAATAGTGTCAATCATGGTCAATAGATCTACGTCATCTCTACGCATATGTAGGCAAGTCTATCATCGATGATCCCTCAAGGCATTAGGTCAGTACCCTTAGGTCTCCCTCTTGGTCTCTAAATCTCTTGAAAATACCAAAAAATATGAATATCCTCAAAATGTCAAAAACAACAACAAATAACCTCATAAGCACAAAAAAATTCAAAAATTCTCCAAAAATCATTTCTCCATTATCACCTATTCATAATAAACTTTCCATACATAATAAACAATCATCGCCTTCAACCTTTGACAATACAATCAACAAGCAAAGCAAACATCGAAACCAAAAATTCTAAGAAAAGAAACAAAATGATGGGATCATCATTAGACTAAAACAATGCCTAAGTGTTAATTATCCTGCCTTTTGAAAATCATCATCAACATCCTAAGGTGTGTCTTAACAAATAAATTATTCTTACAATAGGTATCATCGATGGGTAACATCGTGAAACATCAAAACATCTATGGCACATGATGCAACAACTTTGTTTATCTTTAATGATCTTATATTTCTAATTTATCTTATTGTCACATTCCCAAGATCTCTCGAGGATGTACATAAGGATTTAGAGAGGAAGGAATGGGGCATTAATAATTGGTTTTCTTTCTTCTCTATTTGTTGGATGTTTTTACAAAACTACCATGACAAATAATTGCTTTGTTTTGTGTATGGAGTCGTTGTGGGGAAATTTGTGTAGTGATTTCATGTTAGGTACTCTATACCTCTCTATGTAACTGGCCCGAAATGTTTTGAAATTTCTCCCCCATACACTCTAATAGGGTTTTTGTATGTTTGGTATGAGCAATAATACTCTTTTTTTATGGTGTCAGATTCCACACAATAGATGCAATTCCACCTTGGTGATTAATACCCTCGTGCATCATGTATATTTGCTACATTAATGAGGATTTACTAAACACTACTTAGTTCTCCATGAAAGCAAAAGAAAACTCATCAAATCATTATCATACATCAGTATCAATCACTCATCAATGCATAACATCATATTTATCATAATCTGTGGATTTTCAAAAATTAGATCAAGATCATCACTTTTCTTCTAAAAATCCTACTAACATTTCTTCTTACTAACATCTCCATCCTACATCACAAATATCATTAGTACCACATACATCTTGCATCCACAAACTCATCAGTGCATATCATTTCCATCATATCATAAATCATCTATCATATACATCATATCATAAATCATCTATCATACACATCATATCATATAAAATCATACATCATAACATCATCCATATCATATAAAAGCATGAGCATATCCTCAGACATCCATTAGCATAATCATCATGCATATCATGAAATATAAGCATCTCATAACACATATATGCCACGACAAAAATGGTACTCATTTATCATCAAAAACTGGAAATATCATGTGTAATATCAATATCATGTATGATATAACATCCAATCATATCACAATATATACGAGGCCTCAAATGGGCCGATGAATGTATATAAAATATATGTCAATAGCTAGTCTATGGTACAATAATACAAAGATCATGAAAATCTAAATCAAACCTGCTATCTATCCCAAGGTGGTGATCTATGATGCTCCCCATCATGTTGTGACCTATGTTGGCTATGTGCAAGAGATCGGTGAGGCTATAGGATCGGCTGAGAGGGTTGTCTCAAAGTTCTATACATTGACTATCAGCCTAAGGACGTTGTATTTGTACCTAAGTTGGGCTCCCCAAAGTGACGACATCTCATCACTCTAGGAACCTGTGACTCATAGAGGTTCATGTAGTAAATATCCTCTATAAAATACTGGTCCCACTTAGCCTAATGTTGAGCCCACAAAATAGAGAAATTCAATGCAATCTCTGTTGTCAACCTTTGATTTCTCTCTATAGAAAACTCCTATCTCAGTGAGTCTCTATCGGCCCTAATAGTGTCACACTTTGTGGTCAATGTAGCAACTTGTGCATCTATATCCGATCGTCGAGCGATCTTGACATATCTCTTTATAGCTCTTGCATCTTTATCAGTCATTAGCTGAGAAATCTATGTAGCCATATCTCCCTATGGGGGAGGTTCCTATGGTGCTTGTTGCTACTAGTCCTGTGGTACCTAGCCATCATGTTGTGCTTGGTCCCCATCATCCTGCTCATCCTAAGCTCTCTATAATTTTGCGTGTGCAATGTGGAGCCTTTGTATGTATCATCTCCTCCCTACAATACCTACCATCCTCTTGACTTGCGCGATAATCAAACTAGCACCAACTAGAGATGTAAATCTAAATGGTTGATGGTGAGTGCACCACTATGTGTAATCTTTGGTAGTCCTAGATCTAGGGGACCAACTGCACAATTCTATCCAATAGGAGCTAGTGCTCGAAACTCAACAATAACTTCCTCTGAATCTACCCTCAACCCCCATGCATTGACCTCTTAGTTTGTGTATCTAGAATGGGCATGGTAACTATCTTTCAAGTGAGATTGTCTCTCACCAAACTATCTCAAAACCCTCTTTGGAAGATATCTCTATAATATGACATGAACTCTACCAATCAACCATCGAGTGTGTTGGTAATAGATCAATTGCTCCTAATCATCTACCCATGCTTCACAAGCCATAAATGGGCACCACATGAACTCAGTCATATCATCAAATATTTCTCACCAGTAAGACAACCTGTCTGGCTATGTGTAGTGCAAATAGTCACAATATCTATATGAGTAGGGATCCTCAAGATCTCATCAAACCAAGCCATCTGGTCGATTTGCCACAATCCACTCCTACACCCACACATGAAAGGAGACTCATCCTAGCCAAAATAGAACTACTTCAATATAATACCTCATGAATCTTTGTATAAGTGAGCTAGTACACATGGACCCCACGCATATACTGTAGCATTCTCCATCATCTACTCTATGCAAATACCCCATCCAATGGGGAATCCTCCTACTCTCCTAGTAGGAATCAAGGGCTCAATAATAAATCCAACCAATGCAATCACCATTAGATCAAAACCATCTACAAACAGTGTCAAATCAATCTTTGAATCTACTACCTAAAGATTCTCTACACCCAGGAGTCTATGCATGGCCTAAGTCCCTCATCAGACATCATAGGTAACCAACTCCCCATGAATCAGGATCCATAGGATCCTCCATACATCCTCAAGAGTGATGGTATACTCTCCAGTAGGCAAGTGGAAAGAAGAGGTCTGAGACCTCCATCTCTCGACCAGTGTGGTCATCATAGCCCTGTGAGCCTAGATTTGTGGCATGTAACAAATGTGTCACAAAACAATGACATCCAAGAAGTCTCTCTCGAGCTCTTGGAATCCAATGATGAAATATACAAGTCTTGAGGTTATTTCTCTCATGAGTACAGTGGTTTGAGAACCGCCTGCAAACGTTTAACCCACAATGTTAAAATTTTGCTAGAAAATCAAATTAGGAACTTAAATTTGTAGTCAAACTAGCTTAAACAATCATTTTAACAATAACAAGATTTTCTAGGATGATAGTGGCCCTATTTTATAATAGCGGCCCTAGTTTACTATCATAGCAGCTCTTTATCATGATAGTGAGATTGTTTCACCATAATAGTGGGGTAAGTGCACCAATCTATGACACAATTTTGATGCCAAATTGGAAAAAATTGCATAAAAAAGTTCAAAATTGAGCATTTGGCATGCACCAAATGTAAAAGTAAATTAAAATCCAAAAAACACATTTCAAACCTACATTTCATTTCAACCTGCAGCTTGGCTTGGAGGATTTGAGCTCTAAAACTCGCACTCACCAAATCTCATCCATTTTTACACTCTTAGCTTGCGATTTTTCACAAGGATGGTGCCAACACATCAGAGAGGTTGAAGATTGTCAAGAGGTATGCATTTTTATTCTATTTATTTCAAATTTGATTTAGAATGTAGATTGAAATAGGTTTTTATAATAAAACTTTGTTCTAAATCTCAAGGAATGAATCTCCAGCTCAAAACATTAATAATTCACAATCACGCCCTCACAAAGAGCCTCCTATACAAGAACAACCTAAAACCCCTCCATCAATTCATAGGCATCCTCAAGGAACACAAGAAAAATATTCTAAATCAAATTGAAAACAATAAAAGAGACATTGAAAATTCAATTGGAAGTTTAACCAAGCATGTTGAAACCCACCCTTATAGGAGAGGGATTACCGAATCATTGAAGTCAATTGTATCTCATGTAGGAGAAATAAGCGAGAAAATAATTTTTTGGTCAAATAAGAGGCATGAGATGAAACAATTTTATGCTAGTGGTTTGTCATATGCAGATGTAAAAAAACAAAAAATTGGAAAAGTCGACTTGTGTGCCCTATTTACAGACCCGAGAACCAACACACCCATGTCTCATGCATGCAGGAGATTCCCCATCCATTGGTGCCACCATGAGTTAATTAAAAATAAATTTTGGGAGCAGTGCTGGATGGTATTTGACCAACCTCCATGCAATAACCATGAGGTACCACAATACTTTTTGAGGAAACTCTATTGTGGGTTTGTCCTCAATAAGATGCCAAATTATTTTGACATCTTAGACTTTTAGGGTAGAGGTGGGGGCTCCACACATGATAGACATGTTGCATGACATAATCCATAGTTGGAACCGAGACTCTTGGCCAAACCCATGGTGGAGCATGTCATTGTTCCTTCCATTGTTAAGGATAGTGTAGAGGTGGACACAATGGAGTCAATTGGCTCACTCACCTAGACCATTTTGTAGTGTGTGAGGCCTCTAGTAGAGCCTAATGTGGAGGAGACATGTAGGACTCGAGCTCCACCCCACCATTATGGCGCTTGTGGTGTTGTTTGCATATATGATTATCAAAGTGCTTAGGGTGCAGCTACACAACCTACATTAGTTGCAGAGGTGATGGATTTCATAGATGATTTGTTGAATGATACATTCGGCATTGACACTCAGGTAAACTCAAAAACTTCATTTAATGTTGTTTATTAAATTATATTTTCAAGTTTAAGAATAACTAAATTAGTAGAATTTTGATATGATGAAATTTCAGGGTCGAATTGTTGATGAGATGTGCTCCATTCCTACACACCCTTATTCTTTCTTGGTGTTGAGTCCATAGGTATGCAACTAGTATTAAAGATATTATTATTGCATTTGAACAGTTGAATGTTATATTTAAATTTTTGTCTCATAACATGCTTTAGATTTCAAACAGTTTCATGGTGGACCTTTGACCCCCACACCTCGCAATTCATTTCCTAAAACAACTTACACTCAAGTAGCCTTTATTTATTAATGGTGTTGTAAAACAATGTTAGCTAGTTTTTTTATAATTCTCATATAAAAATCTAAACAATTGATGAGAAACACAAACATTGCATTTGTATTCCTTGATCATGTCACATTATCTTCTCCTAATTCACTTTTTGTTCTTGTATTCCTTCCTAATCCCATCCCATTAACATTTAATAGTTCACCCTATTTTCCATGATCCCCTCCTAGCCCATCCCACTAATATCTTCTAGTCCATGCTATGTGTCATTATTCCCTTCTACTCCCATCTTATTGTACCCATTATTATTTCACCCTAGATGTTCCATGATCCCCTATGTTCCTTTATCCATTCTATGTTATACCATCTTTATCCATGTTTCATCCTAGGTAACTCTTCTCTATTATTTCTACAAACAGGTCAAGTTTACACTTCGTGAACTATAGTCAAAGCCTAGAAACCTCCTAATTCACCCTATGTTGCATTATTCCCTACTAATCACATCCCATTAACCTCTAATTGTCCACCCTATATTTTGTTATCCCATCCTAGCCCATCCCATCAATCTATACCAGTCCATCCTATGTTCCACTAACTCCTTCTATTCCCATCCCATTACCCTCTCTTATTTCACCTTATGTTCCATTATCCCCTCTTGGTCTTGTCCTACTAACTTTCCCTAATTCACCCTATGTTCCTTTATTCCCTCCTAATCTCATCCCATTAATCTCTAATAGTTCATGCTATATTTTGTTATCCCAACATCTCCCATCCCATTAATCTATTCTAGTCCATCCCATATTCTATTATTTCATTCAACTCCCATCCCATTGTACCCTCTATTATTTCACCATATGCTCCATTATCCCATATTGGTCTTGTCTCTTTATCTCATCTATGCTATAGCACCTCCATCCAAATTTTATCCTATACACCATTAGAAGAAATAAATTTCCTTCCACTCAATATTGACAAAAAAAATCTTCTCCATTACTCTTGCACACCTCAACAACCAACTTCATGTGCTATAGTAAAACCCTAGACACGTTCTAATACATTGTATGTTCCATTATCCCTTTTAAAGCTGCTAGTAACATAATAATCCTCACTTCATTCATTTGAATTTCATTATGGCATTATCACTATGTTGACAACATGCCCTCATTAACATTAGTTCATCAGCATATGCAATACGAATCTCAATGAGCACTAAGCTTTGGCATTTGCAAGAGTTTGGACTATCCCAGTGGACTTAGTACTTTCACCATTCTATGATCTTAAGCACTATATTTTAGTCTCAACTGAGGCCAACCATTTACTCTTTCATTTATGAAAGTTATAAAGGGACTACGTGAACTTCTATATATGGCTATTAGATATGTTGTTTCATTTGCAGTTGTTGACATCAGATAACCTTGATGATGTTGGTGGTACAATGGACCATGGAGTTGATGTAGCAATAGCTAGTTCTGATCCATTGAGAGAGGTATGCAACAAATTAGTTGATTTGACATTATATTTTCTCTTTTATGGTCTATTATATAAATTTTTCACGATACACTATGTTGTTTAATTTCTATCTTGATGGTTGCTACAGGTGGTTGTCACTCCAGATCGTGGATGTGGTAATGCTATAAATGTGCATGATGACTATATGTTTGCGATAAGTGATTATATTTTGTTATATGTCATTCCACAATTTAATTTCTATGTATTGACATCTTTAATTTTTATTGTATCAGTTGAAGGTCCAAAGTGAAGAGAGGAGGACTAGCGATCGTGTTCGAAAGACAAGAGAACCAACAATCACTCCATCTAGCCAAATTTTGAAGGCAGCACGGGATCTATTTCCTTCCCCTAGAGGGAAACAACTATGTATTAGGTTTGTTTTTTGTATGCCTATATGGCATTTTGGAACATATGTTTTGTACTATCAATATATACATGACATTTTATGTCCATATGGCTCCTTTGTACTAAGCCTGTATGGTTTTTTTGGATATATTGTGTATAATTTTATCAATATATATCATTGTATAGCCTTACAACTTTTGATTAAAGAAAATCCTATTTTTCTACTACCATTCTTGAATGATGTTAGCATGCATATTGTGTAAATAAGCTCCATTCCTGGTGGTTTGTATCCTTTGCAATGCTTCAATTACTTGTGCCTCACTTATTCACATTTATGATTCACTTATTCACATGTATACTTCATGAATATTGTGTGTATTCACATGTATGCTTCATGATTCCAATGCATAGTAGAAAAAATATTTTGAGAAAAAAATCATATTTAAAAAAATGTAAAAAATTGTAGAACAGGAGATAAAAACTATTTTTTTTGAAAATGAAAGGTATTTCCATAGCATATAGAAATATAGAGAGAAAATAAAATAAATATTTTAACTAATGAATTGTAAAAAATAGATTTTTGTAGTTTATATTCATATCGTTGCTTACATTGCATTGCACATCTTTCAAAGTCAAACATTACTTCACATTGCATAACTAATAACTAGATGCTGATAGATGAAAAAATTTCAATTACAATATAGTTTTTACAAATTCAACCTAAGCAATTATGCAATTACTTCATATTGCATAACTAATAACTAGGAGCAGCTGCCAATTGCATTTTCTTATCATGGCATTCTATGAAACCAGATTTCTTTGAGATATTTTTTCAAATAGTTCACTTTCTTGTCTATGTTACCACATTTTTCATACATGTCTACCAAAGTATCTTTTCAAACAATTCACTGCCTTGTTTCTATGGCTAAAATCCTAAAACAAGTGCTTTCAAACAAGCTATGGATGCTTGGAAAAAATATATCAAAGCATAATAGTAAGCAATAGCATAGACAAGGTAGTGAAATATTTGAAAAAATGCATCAAAATAGAGATATAGAGAGAAAATAAAATAAATATTTTAACTAATGAATTGTTAAAAATAGATTTTTGTAGTGTATATTCATATCATTGATTACATTGCATTGCACATTTTTCAAAGTCAAAGAATTAATTCACATTGCATAACTAATAACTAGATGATGATAGATGACAAAATTTCAATTACAATATAATTTTTATAAATTCAAACTAAGCAATTATGCAATTACTTCACATTGCATAACTAATAACTAGGAGTAGTTGTCAATTGCATTTTCTTATCATGGCATTCTATGAGACCAAATTTATTTGAGGTATTTTTTCAAATAGTTCATTGTCTTATCTATGTTATCACATTTTTCATACATGTCTACCAAAGTATCTTGTAAAATAGTTCATTGCCTTGTTGCTATGGCTAAAATTCTAAAACAAGTGCTTTCAAACAAGCTATGGATGCTTGGAAAAAATATATCAAAAGAATAATAGTAAGAAATAGTGTAGACAAGGCAGTAAACTGTTTGAAAAAATGTATCAAATAAATGTGGTGATGGAATACCATGAAAATCCATAAACAAGGCAATGAACTATTTGAAAAGATGCCTCAAAGAAATGTGGTTTCATGGTGATGGAATCCCATGACAATCAAATTTATTTTGATTGTCATGGCATTCCATCACCATGAGACCTCATTTTTTTGAGGCATTCTTTCAAAGATTTCACCACCTTTTCTATGCTACCACATTTTTCATACATGTCTATCAAAGCATTATATCAAATAGTTCATTTCCTTTCTGCTGTGGATAAAACCCTAAAACATGTGCTTTCGAACAAGCTATGGATGCTTGGAAAAATCTAGCAAAGCATAATAGCAAGAAATAGCATAGACAAGGCAATGAATTGCTTGAAAAAAATGCTTCAAAGAAATGTGGTCTCATGGTGATGGAATGCCATCACAAGAAAATTGCTATCGATTGTCATGGTATTCCATCACCATGAGACCACGTTTCTTTGAGGCATTTTTTCAAACAATTCACTGCCTTGTGTATGCTACCACATTTTTTGTACATGTTTACCAAAGCATCTTATCAAATAGTTCATTGCCTTGTTATGGCTAAAAGCCTAAAACAGGGGCTTCCAAACAAGCTATGGATGCTTGGAAAAAATCTATCAAAGCATAATAATAAGTGTAGACACCTAAATTTGATCACTTCCATATGGTCATAATCCCATCATTTATTCGTCTAATCCATCTATATTAATTAAATGACATATTTAATTAATATTATCCCCTTTTCCCTAAGGTTCCCAAAAGTATTTAATTAAATACTTTATCCTTTAACATTTCCTCTCTAAATTAAATAAATCAATCAATTTATTTAATTTAGTCAATTATCCTTTTCATTTTTTAATTCATTCTTTCTCTCTCCTTGTCCCATCCACCATAACCCTTTCACTAATCTATGTTAATTTAATTAATCCTTCATTAAGATGTGCATATCCTTAATTAGGATTAATGTCACATCCTCCATATCTATCCACTTGCCTCTAATCATAATTAATGAGCCTAATCACCTATTTGCACAATCCTAATCCTAATCACTTACATTTTCTACCATGTCCTTAAGTCAACCTTTCTTAGTACTTACCTTTTTTAGGTTGACCTCTTCCCCATGTGAAATAAAAATTCACACTTATTCCCCCCATGCATTTTTCTTCCCCATGACCTCTCAAGGGTCACATCATACCCATAAGACAAGGACCCATTTTAAGGGAATCTTGTCTTACCCATTGGTTCCTTCCAAAAAGTGAATAAAAAATTCACTTTTATTTCTCCAAGGTTATCTCCAATCCCCATGGTGACAAGAGTGGACTTTCTAAAAGTCCTCACTTGTCAGTTTCAACCCCATAAGGGCAAAGGGATACCTTTTTAGGGAAATCTTCTCCTAGCAAGTACCTTGGCACCACATGGTCTTTTCCATGTCACCTTGTACCCTTTCCATCTCACCATGTCCTTGGACACCTCATCCGCCACATGGCAAGATGTGAGGATTGTGAGTCCTCAACTCACCATAGCCCTCCATCTTGGCCATGGTGGCTCAATATTTACCGTTGAATCCTCTAGAGAATTCAAATTATTCTATAAATACCCCCCTCTTACATGCATTAAAAAACCTCACGCATTGTTATTATCCTTATGCTCTCAAATTTTTTAGCCATATCCAAGCCACACTTTTTCATTCTAGCATTTGCATTTTAGCTCATCCATTCACACATCCATTTTATCTTATCTTGAAATTCATTTATCATTTCCATCCTTGCATCCATCTTTTAGCATCACTTGCCATCAACTCCAACTCCAATCAAGGGCCAACCAAGAGAGCACAAGTTAAAGGTATAACAGTCATTTTTATCTTTCAACTATCCTTTATTTGTGTTAACTTAGGCTAATCATTGAGGTGGTATTGTGTTCTTTACATTGAATTCTTAGTTATTTTTGCATATTTAGAAGTAAAAAAGCACTTGCACACAATAAGAAATAGCATAGACAAGGCAGTGAACTGTTTGAAAAAATGCCTCAAAGAAATGTGGTCTCAATGTGCTTGTCATGGCATTCCATCACCATGGGACCACATTTCTTTGAGGCATTTTTTTCAAACACTTCACTGCCTTGTCCATGCTACGAAAAATTTCATACATGTCTACTAGAGCATTTTATCAATCAATTCATTGCCTTGCTGCTATGGCTAAAATTCTAAAATAGGTGCTTTCGAACAAGCTATGGATGCTTGGAAAAAATCTATCAAAGTGTAATAGTAATAAAAAGAATAGACAAGGAAGTGAGTTGTTTGAAAAAATGCCTCAAAAAAATGTGGTCTCATGGTGATTTCCATCACCATGAGACCGCATTTCTTCTCATGGTGATGTCCATCACCATGAGACCACATTTCTTTCAGGCATTTTTTCAAACATCTCATTGCCTTGTCTATGCTACCACATTTTGCATACATGTCTACCAAACAATTTTATCAAATAGCATAGAAAAGGAAATGATCTATTTGAAAAAATGCCTCAAAAAAATATGGTCTCATGGTGATGTCCATCACCATGACACCACATTTCTTTGAGACATTTTTCAAATAGCTCATTTCCTTATCTATGCTACCAAATCATTTTATCAAAAAACATAGATAAGGTAGTGAGTTGTTTGAAAAAATGACTCAAAGAAATGTGGTCTCAAGGTGATGTCCATCACCATGAGACCACATTTCTTTGAGGCATTTTTTCAAATAGATCACTACCTTGTCTATGCTACCACATTTTCCATACATATCTACCAAATAATTTTATCAAACAACATAGACAAGGCAATGAGCTATTTGAAAAAATGCCTCAAAGAAATGTGGTCTCATTGTGATGTCCATCACCATGAGATCACATTTCTTTCAGGCATTTTTTCAAACAACTCACTACCTTTTCTATCCTACCACATTTTCCATAAATGTCTACCAAAGCATTTTATCAAACAACATAGACAAGGCAATGAGCTATTTGAGAAAATTCCTCAATTAAATGTGGTCTCATGGTGATGTCCATCACCATAAGAAGATGAATTCAAAGAAGGGTTTGTGATGCTATATCTTGGCATTATTCACTATTTGTTTGGCAACGAGGTAACTTAGAAAGACAATAATCATTTTCAATTGCACAAAATTTTCCCTTTTTTTTTTAATTTATTAGAAAGGTAAATGGTATGAATGAATGGAAACTTGCATGAACAACTATGTCAACTCACTTTAATTTATCTAAGCACATGTGATGATGGTGATTTTTTTATTGAACAAAAAAATTAATGGAAACTTGCTTTAACATTAATGAAAGCTATTAGGTTTTCCAAATTAGTTGAAAATAAAAAATTTCCCACAACCATCACTAATAATGAATTTGAATCTATTATGTCATGTTTTCCATTTTATATCTTCAAGATCCTAAAAGTTAAACTTTTACATGTAGCATCCATCTAATTTAATGTTGAATTCTATGTGTAACAATGAAGATTAAGAAAATCATCAAATGAATGATCTAAAATTTATGAAAATAAAACAAAAAAACTCAATATAAACATCTACCTAAAATTAAATAGAGTGAATTCCACTAGCCATGCTGGAAATGGACTACTATAAGAAATGCAAATAGAATTCATAAGCAAATTTGTGTTAAGTTGGTGTCGTTTATATAAGTTTAAACATGAATTCATCTAAATTAAATGTCATGTTTTTCATTTTTGTGTTCTTCAAACTCATAAAAATTAAACTCTTTTATGCAACTCCCATCTAATTCAATGTTGAATTCTATGTCCAATTGTAATGATTAATAAAATCATTAAAGGAATTTAGTTTATATTGTCAAAAAAAAAAAAATATACTAAATATAAACATTTCAATATTACCAAAATGAATGTATTACCTAAGATAATGTAATTTGATGTAGAAACTTCAAAATATCTTCTTCTACATTTTCTAGCATGCGGATTGGTGGTAAAAAGGTGATGGATCAAGCATAGATTGGTACAATAGGGAGTCAACTACATAAAAAATATGTTTCTGAGTTAGATAAAGCATTGAACCAGAAAAATGCAAAATCATGGGGTCAACCCCTATTTTATTGTTTCAAGGTAAAATAAATTTAGAGAGCGCCAAATTTTGAGAGTGCCAAGTTTGGAGAGCGCCAAATTTGGCGAGCACCAAATTTGGAGAGTTCCAAATGTGTTGCTTTCAAATGTTCACCTTGCATAGAGAGGAAGGGAGTGATACTTGAGATAGAGAGAGGTGATAGGAGTGAGAGATATTTGTCTATGTAGCGTGGTAGTGACTGATACCTGAGAGTGATAGAGACTTGAGAGGGATAGAGAGTTATCCAGTTATAGTGGGGGGAAATACCTAAAAACAAGAGAGGGGTTGGGAGGGATGAGACTTGAGAGATACAAAAATACCAAAGGGGGAGAGAGAAAGGGAGTGTGGCAGAGGGGGTTGGAGTAAAATATATTTGTCTAGGTAGGGTGGGAGGTAAGTGAGACCTGACAGAGGGAGTGTGAGAGTGGGCATTGGAGTGACACAAATTAGTCTAGGTAGTGTGGGGGGAGTGAGACCTGAGAGAGAGATATATACTTGAGAGGGAGAGAGAGTTATTGGGTTAGGGTGGGAGGGAAGACCCAAGAGAGGGATTGAGAGAGAGAGAGAGGAGTGGGAGATAGAGGTATGGTAGACCTAAACCCTCAACCCTAAACCCTTAAAACCAAACCCTTAAACCCTCTACCCTCAACACAATACCCTCTGCCCTCAACCCTCAACCCTTAAACCCTAAACCCTCTACCCTCTACCCTTAACCCTTAACCCTTAAACCCTAAACCCTAAACCCTTAAAACCTCTACCATCTACCCTTAACCCTCAACCCTCTCTCTCTCATCCCTGCACCCTCTACCCTTAAAGCGTAAACTGTAATCCCTAAACCATCTACCCTTAAACCATAAACGGTAATCCCTAAACCCTAAAACCTAAACCCTCTACCCTTAACCCTTAATCCCTAAACCCTAAAACGTTAAACCCTCTACCATCTACCCTTAAACCCTAAACCCTAAACCCTCTACCCTTAACCCTTAATCCCTAAACCCTAAAATGTTAAACCCTCTACCATCTACCCTAAACCTTTAAACCATCTACCCTTAAACCCTAAACCCTAAACCCTAAACCCTAAACCCTCTACCCTCTACACTCTACCCTCTACCCTCAACCCTCAACCCTTAAACCATAAACCATAAACTGTAAAACTTAAACCCTCTACCATCTACCCTTAACCCTCTACCCTCTACCCTCAACCTCCCTCTCTCTCTCTCTCAACCCTACACCCTCTACCCTTAAACCATAAACTATAAACCATAATCCTTAAACCCTAAACCCTCTACCCTTAACTCTTAATCCCTAAACCCTAAACCCTAAACCCTCTACCCTTTATCCTCAACCCTCAACCCTTAAACCCTAAAACCCTCAACCCTTAACCCTTAAACCCTCTACCCTTAACCCTTAAACCCTATACCCTTAAACCCTTAAACCCTCTACCCTTAAATTGTAAACCCTAAACCCTATACCCTAAACTCTAAGCCATTAAACCCTAAACCCTTAAACTGTCTACCCTCTACCCTTGAACCCAATACCCTCTACCCTCAACCCTTAAACCCTTTTAAACCCAACTAAACTCTCTACCCTAATCCATCAACCCTCAACCCTCAACCCTCTACCCTCTACCCTCTACCCTCTACCCTCAAACTTCAACCCTTAAACCATAAACCATAAATTGTAAACCATAAGCCATAAACCCTCTACCCTATACCCTTAACCCTTAAACCCTCTACCATCTACCCTAAACCCTTAAACCCTCTACCCTTAAATCGTAAACCCTAAGCCCTTAAACCCTAAACCCTTAAACCCAATATGCTCTACCCTCAACCCTTAAACCCAACTAAACTCTCTACCCTAATCCATTTACCCTCAATGCTTAATCCTTCAACCCTTAAACCCTGAACCCTCTACCCTCTACCCTCTACCCTCTACCCTCTACCATCTACCCTCTACCCTCTACCCTCTACCCTCAAACGTCAAACCTTAAACCCTAAACCCTAAACCCTAAACCCTCTACCCTATACCCTATACCCTTAACCCTTAAACCCTCTACCATCTACCCTAAACCCTTAAATCCTCTACCCTTAAACTGTAAACCCTAAACCGTAAACCCTAAACCATAAACCCTAAAATCTTAAACCCTTAAACCCTCTACCCTCTACCCTCTACCCTCTACCCTCAAACCCTAAACCATTTTAAACCCAACTAAACTCTCTACCCTAATCCATCTACCCTCAACCCTTAATCCCTCAACCCTTAAACCCTCTACCCTCTACCCTTAAACCCTAAACCCTAAATCTTCTACCCTAAACCCTCTACCATCTACCCTAAACCCTAAACCCTCTACCCTTAAACCGTAAACCGTAAACCCTAAACCCTTAAACCCTCTTCCCTCTACCCTCAAACCCCCCTCTCTCTCTCTCAACCCTACACCTTCTACCCTTAAACCGTAAATTGTAATCCCTAAACCCTAAACCCTCTACCCTTAACCCTTAATCCCTAAACTCTAAGCCATAAACCCTCTACCCTCTATCCTTAACCATCAACTCGAAAACCCTCAAACCTCAACCATCTACCCTAAACCCTTAAACCCTCTACCCTTAAACTATAAACCCTAAACCCTTAAACTATCTACCCTCTACACGTAAACCCAATACCCTCTACCCTCAACCCTTAAACCCTTTTCAACCTAACTAAACTCTCTACCCTAATCTCTCTACCCTCGACCCTTAAACCCTAAACCCTCCACCCTCAACCCTCTACCCTCTACCCTCTATCCTCTACCCTCTACCCTCAAACCTCAACCCTTAAATCGTAAACCCTAAACCCTAAACCCTCTACCTTATACCCTTAAACCATAAACCCTAAACTGTAAACCCTAAACCCTTAAACCCTCTACCCTCAACCCCCCTCTCTCTCTCTCTCAACCCTACACCCCCTACCCTTAAACTATAAACTGTAATCCCTAAACCCTAAACCCTCTACCCTTAACCCTTAATCCCTAAACCCTAAACCCTAAACCCTCAAACCCCAACCCTCTACCCTTAACCCTTAAACCCTCTACCATTAAACTATAAACCCTAAACCCTTAAACTATCTACCCTCTACCCTCAACCCTTAAGCCCTTTTAAACCCAACTAAACTCTACCCTAATCCATCTACCCGCAACCCTTAATCCCTCAACCCTTAAACCCTAAACCCTCTACCCTCTACCCTCAACCCTCAACCCTCAACCCTCTACCCTCTACCCTCTACCCTCAAAGCTCAACCCTAAACCCTAAACCCTAAACCCTAAACCCTAAACCCTTTACCCTTTACCCTTAACCCTTAAACCCTCTACCATCTACCCTAAACCCTTAAACTCTCTACCCTTAAACCATAAACTATAAACCATAAACCATAAACCATAAACCCTTAAACCCTCTACCCTCTACCCTCTACCCTCAACCCTCAACCCTCAACCCTCAACCCTCTACCCTCTACCCTCTACCCTCAAAGCTCAACCCTAAACCCTAAACCCTAAACCCTTTACCCTTTACCCTTTACCCTTAACCCTTAAACCCTCTACCATCTACCCTAAACCCTTAAACTCTCTACCCTTAAACCATAAACCATAAACCATAAACCATAAACCATAAACCCTTAAACCCTCTACCCTCTACCCTCTACCCTCAACCCCTCCTCTCTCTCTCTCTCTCAACCCTACACCCTCTACCCTTAAACCGTAAACTGTAATCCTTAAACCCTAAACCCTCTACCCTTAACCCTTAATCCCTAAACCCTAAACCCTCTACCCTTTATCCTCAACTCTAAAACCCTCAACCCTCAACCCTTAACCCTTAAACCCTAAACCCTTAAACCCTTTACCCTTAAACTATAAACCTTAAACCCTTAAACCTTAAAACCCTCAACCCTCAACCCTCAACCCTTAAACCCTTTACCCTTAAATTATAAACCCTTATACCCTATACTTTAAACCCTTAAACTATCTACCCTCTATCCTCAACCCTTAAACCCTTTTAAGCCCAACTAAACTCTCTACCCTAATCCCTCTACCCTCAACCCTTAAACCCTCTACCCTCTACCGTCAAACCTCAACCCTCAACCCTTAAACTGTAAACCGTAAACCCTCTACCCTATACCCTTAAACCGTAAACCATAAACCCTTAAACCCTCTACACTTAACCCTTAACCCTTTACCCTCAACCCCCCCTCTTTCTCTCAACCCTACACCCTCTACCCTTAAGCTGTAAACTATAATCCCCAAACCCTAAACCCTCTACCCTTAACCCTTAATCCCTAAACCCTCTACCCTTAAATCCTTAAATCCTTAAACCCTCAAACCTCAACCCTCTACCCTTAACCCTTAAACCCTAAACCCTTAAACCCTCTACCCTTAAACTATAAACCCTAAACCCTAAACCCTTAAACTATCTACCCTCTACCCTCTACCCTCTACCCTCAACCCTTAAACTCTTTTGAACCCAACTAAACTCTACCCTAATCCATCTACCCTCAACCCTTAATCCCTCAACCCTTAAACCCTAAACCCTCTACCCTCTACCCTCTACCCTCTACCCTCTACCCTCTACCCTCAAACCTCAACCCTTAAACCATAAACCCAAAACCCTAAACCCTAAAACCATGTACCATCTACTCTAAACCCTTAAACCCTCTACCCTTAAACCATAAACCCTAAACCATAAATTGTAAACCCTTAAACCCTAAACCTGTAAACTCTCTACCCTCTACTCTTAACCATCTACCCTCTACCCTCAACCCCCCCTCTCTCTCTCTCTAAACCTTACACCCTCTACCATTAAACCGTAAACTGTAATACCTAAACCCTAAACCCTCTTCCCTTAACCCTTAATCCCTAAACCCCAAACCCTCTACCCTCTATCCTCAACCCTCAACCCTAAAACCCTAAAACCCTCAACCCTCAACCCTTAACCCTTAAACCCTTAACCCTAGAACCCTAAAACCCTAAAACCCTAAAACCCTCAACCCTCAACCCTTAACCCTTAAACCCTTTACCCTTAAACTATAAACCCTACACCCTATACCCTAAACCCTTAAACTATCTACCCTCAACCCTTAAACCCAATACCCTCTACCCTCAACCCTTGAACCCTTTTAAACCCAACTAAACTCTCTACCCTAATCCCTCAACCCTCAACCCTTAATCCCTCAACCCTTAAACCCTAAACCTTCTACCCTCTACCCTCTACCCTCTACCCTCTACCCTCTACCCTCTACCCTCGACCCTCAAACCTCAACCCTTAAACTGTAAACCCTAAAATCTAAACCCTCTACCATATAACCTTAACCCTTAAACCCTCTACCATCTACTCTAAACCCTTAAACCCTCTACCGTTAACCCCTAAACCCTAAACCCTTAAACCCTCCACCCTCTACCCTCTACCCTCAACCCCCCTCTCTCTCTCAACCCTACACCCTCTACTCTTAAATTCTAAACCCTAAACCCTAAACCCTCTACCCTTAACCCTTAATCCCTAAACCCTAAACCTTCTACCCTCAACCCTTAAACCCTAAAACCCTAAATCCTCAACCCTCTACCCTTAATCCTTAAACCCTAAGCCCTTAAATCCTCTACCCCTAAATTTTAAACCCTATACCCTAAACCATAAACCCTTAAATCCTAAACCCTTAAACTATCTACCCTCAACCATATGCCCCCAATTATCAACCCTCTAACCTAAACATTGGATCTTCAACCCTCATCTATCTATGTACCTCCCTCCTCTTCTCTCCTCTCTATCTCACTTCTCCCTCCATTTGTCCTTCTATCCATTCCTCCCTCTCTACCCTAATCCCTCAACCCTATACCCTAAACCCTTAAACCCTTAAACACTCAACCCTAAACCTTAAACCCTCAACCCTTAACCCTCAACCCTCAACCCTTAAACCCTCTACCCTCTAGCCTCAACCCAATACCATCTACCCTCAAACCTAATCCATCAACCCTTAAACACTCAACACTCAACACTCAACCCTAAGCCCCCAACCCTCTTTCTCTCTCTCACTCCCTCTCACTCTCTCTCAAGTCTCTCCCTCCTACTTGAGAGAGGGAGAGATAGAGGGAGTGGGAGAGAGAGAGGGAGTGGGAGAGAGATAGAGGGAGTCAGTGAAAGAGAGTGAGAGAGAGACCTAAGAGAGGGAGAGGGGGTAGGAGGGAGAGACTTGAGAGAAAGAGAGAGGGAGGGATAGACCTAAGAGAGAGGGAGAGGGAGAGAGGGTGGAATGCAAATGCCTAAGAGAGAGGGGGAGAGAGAGGGAGGGGGTGGGAGGGAGATAACTAAGGGAGAGGGAGAGACATAGAGACAAAGAGAGATATAGAGTGTGAGAGATTGAGGGGGGTAGGAGGGAGAGACTTGAGAGAGAGAAAGGGGGAGGGAGAGGGGGTGGGAGGGAGAAACCTAAGAGAGAGGGAGAGGGAGAGAGGGTGGGAGGGAGAAACCTGAGAGAGAAGGAGAGGGAGACAAAGTGGGAGAGAGGGGGTGCAAGGGAGAGACCTGGGAGAGTAGGAGAGAGAGGGAGTGGGAGATAGAGGGATGGAAGAGATACAAGGAGTGATAAAGAGAGACTTGAGAGAGAAAGAGGGTGGGAGGGAGAGGGAGTACCTGAGATAAAGGGATAGGAGAGAGATGGAGGGAGTGAGAGAGATAGAGAGAGAGGGGTGGAGGGAGATACCTTGGAGAGAGGGAGGGAGAGACAGAGAGAGAGGGGGGAGGGGGTAGGAGGGATATACTTGAGAGATAGGGAGAGAGAGAGAAAGAGGGAGAGAGATAGTGGAAGTGAGAGAGGGAGGTTGTGGGAGAGAGAGAGATAGAGAGAGTGAGAGAGATAGAGAGAGACCTTTCAGAGGGAGAGGGGGTAGGAGGGAGAGAATTGAGAGAGAGAGAGAGAGAGGGAGGGAGAGGTGGTGGGAGGGAGATTCTTAAGAGAGAGGGAGAGAGATAGAGGGCATGAGAGAGAGAGAGAGGGAGCGGTGGTGGGAGGGATACTTGAGAGAGAGGGAGAGGGAGAGGAAGAGGGAGAGAGATAGCAGGAGTGAGAGAGGGAGGGAGTGGGAGAGAGATAGATAGAGTGATTGTGAGAGGGAGAGGGGGTAGGAGGGGGAGACATGACAAAGAGAGAGAGGGAGAGGGTGTTGGGGATATGATACAGGTCTATCATCATAGAACACATTTAAGACAATAGTGCCTTAGTGATTTTCATTTCTTCAAATCACAACAAAGACACAAACTATACCATAAAGCGGAAGTAGGCATAGTTGATCCCCCATTAATCTTTCTGAGAAAAGTAAATGCTTAACAAGATAGAAGATTCAACACAAGCATAGATTCAAGAAGATGAATCAAACAAAATAAAAGACAAACATATGGACACATAGATATACGTGGGGAAAACCTTTTCAGGTAAAAAATCCCACCTCCAAAACACTCAGCTCACTTGTATTATTCAATAACAAAAAACCAGTTACAATACAAACACAGAGCTATGCTATTTAGGAGATTACATCTTGTCCATCTGGAGAAAGTAGGCAACACAAAATACTGAACCTTCACACTATTCTAGCACCCTCACAGCACATAGTGTAGATTTCTTTCAGCTCCTCAATTGACTATCACAGCCAGCCTTATGTCCAGCCCAGCCACATGGCCTCCACAGGTTCACATCTTCTTAAAACTAAGAGACAGAGTGTTCATAGTCAAGACCACTAGAACACACTCTGCCTCTCACTCTAATCACTCTTTTATCTTCTACCGTGCATGTGAGATTACTTAATCTCTTACCATGCGCCAACCTGTCCTGCTTGTCCAAACAATCAACCATCCTCAGGATATCCACTAACAGATCTTCTTGCATCAAGCCACACAAGAATTCAATTCCTTGCCTCAATCGGGTCATGTCTTTAGTTGAAAACTCGGCCTACAATAACTATCAACACTATTTTGGCACCTAGCCAATCAACATCCTGTCGTTGAGCCACGTGTCACATTTATGTTTGTTCGCTGCCTTTGACCTCTAGTCAAACTCGGTCAAGCCAGTCAGCCGAGCTCTGAGCTCACCTCTTCCATCTACTGTGCTACCGCACCGAGTCCAAACAACCATCGCGATATGGTGGTGATCCCACGTCGACCCTTCAGCATCCAACCACACTACTGCCGAGCCCAATCAAGCCGGCCATGGTAATGCAGTGAGCTCACCCCAGCTCACCTAGACTCTACCCATGCTACCGTAGCCCTGGCTGAGCCACCTCGTGGTATGGTGGTGAGCTTGCCTGAGATCACCCTTGTCTTCTCCATGCTACCATCGAGCTCAACGGGCCACCCCGCAGTGTGGCGGTGAGCCCGCCCAAGCTCTATCACTGATCGCCCCGCACTACCGAGCCTAGACTGCCAAACACCCATGACAAAGTGGTGACCACCAAAACAAACTATTAATGGTCAACTGCGGGGGCCGCCAAGCAAACTGCCAATGGTCTTACCATGGCACCGCGGTGAGACATCTCATTGCCCATGGTAAGGTGGTAACCGCAATTGCCGACTATTAGCCATCCATCGTAACCACCACAGCTTCCTCGAGCACCGTTCGCGGTAAGGAGGTAACCACAAAACCAAACCACCAATGCCACCACGCCACCAATAGGAAACCTCCATGGTAGGGAGGTAAGGCATTTCTCCACCACTAAGCCATCAACCACGCTATTGTGCCACCGCCAAGTGACCCTCGTGGTATGGTGGTAATCGCCTATCAGATTGTTGCTGCTCACCACACCACCACCAATCTAGAAGAATACTATTGCGGTAAGGTGGTAACACCGCCCAACCGCCAGACCAAGCAAGGTGGCCTGGGGTAAAGTGGTAAACTGCATAATCATGCCACCAAGAAAATCTTGCAGCGGTACGGTGGTAAAGGCTAGGAACATGAAGAAAACACCTAAGTCTTCAAAGGGAAAAGGCTAGAAAGTTGAGGAAAACTTTCCCAACAATCTCCCACTTGCTGAGGACTTTCAGGCTTCCTCCAAAACCTGAACAAGGACCAAACCATGCTACCATGCTCCAACCAAGACTCCTGCAATGACATTCAAAAAATGTCCACCATCTCAGGCTACAACTCCAAACATCCAACATAGGAAAAGGAACAAGCCAAGGCGTATATGCACTAGTCTCTGGAACATAAGCATAAGATCCTTCAGGCAACAAAGGCACCACAAAAGCAACAAAGCACAACGTGAACACCAGGACGAGAAACATTCTCCAAAATAAGATAAACCAACCAGCTAGAACAACAACCATCAAACTAACTGCCCTCATCCAACTGATCAAACCCATGCGACTAAAAAATAGCACACACAGCTCGTGCTAAACCATCCAATTACCCATACCTCAAAGGTATGACCATTAGTAAACTCATGCCATCACACAAACACCCATCAGCAGCAAAAACAAGCACCATGTGTCAACTAGTGAAAAGACCAAACATGTCCACGTACTCCCACTGCAAAGGTATTGTCCAGATGAATGCAGACAAAGCACCATCACAGGTGATTCAGGCATACCAAGTCCACCAAACCTACACATCGAAAAAAGTAACCATGTAGTTCCAAGGAACATGCACACTGATATGCACAACCTGCAACCACCTGCTGCAAGAAATATTTCTCTCAACAGTCTTTGACATTCTTCGAAAGTTCCATATCTGACTGAAGAAGGAAACACCATGGCTCCACATACATCTAAAGTCAAATGAACATTCAGGAAGAAAAATACTAGATAAGAGAAAAACAATAAATCATAACATGTAGCATCCTCCTACATACATTTCTAAATGCCAGTTGTGTCAAGAATGATCTTCTTCACATCCTAAGGGGACAATCCATAACAACATCCAACAGACCCATGGATGTAAGCACCTCAAAGAAGATCAGACTAGCCCATAAAACCATCTCATAATAGTCCTCAAAAGCACAAGGAGATACACTATGCTATCCACCTTCCATTATGAATCCTCCAAAATTTTAAAACAACTCAAGATTCATATCGATGAAAGATAAAGCATGTCACATATCTAAAAGCTATAATGAGCAAATACCTTTCAAATAAACACCATTTCTGAGCAGACCAAGAAGAAAAGAAAAGATGCTCCTCCAAGATATACAAGCCATCGTGACTTACCCAAGAGAATTCTCCTTCATGGTCTCTGTTGAACTCGCATTCAACCAAGGTGTAGGCTACTCGGACTTTCAGCTGTAACAATAGCATTCTCAAAGGAATTTCAGCCTCACCTTATTCTCCATGCATCCATGAGCACCAGCGACCTGTCATTTCATGCTAACTCCAAACTGCATTGCTGCACTTATCATGAAGTCCACCAGCATATGACCAAAGTACTCAAAACATAAAGAAACCCCAGACCACTATCAAAGCTCCAAACCTAGGAACAAGAACTTATCATGACACCATGCTTCAAGTGAACAATCCATGGTCTCAAGAGAAAAGCAACATGCCAAAAAATATGGCATCAAGCAAACAAACTCTAAACCAATATCACCTGTCAAGCACTACTAACATCTCATCCAAAGACTACCAAGGTCCTTCATGGCTCTAAGATGTTGCACATCTTCAAATAGTGACCATGTAGATGAAAAAGAACTCTTCTGTATCAACAGGATCTAAGAGCTCCACCAGAAGCATCTGCAACACCAAAGAAGATCATTCACCAGCAAGTGATGAATCCAAGGTCACTACTAAATCTCCCACTGAAACGTGACACTGAGCTCTCCAAGCATCATGACCAACCACACCATCACTATCAAAAGCTTACACTATCAAGTGTATCAAGCTCTCCATGACATTGTGATTCACATGCTACTGGTCCATAACTGACTATTCAGGTACTCAAATGCCATTCCTCCTCTCATCTCAAAATAGCCACGCCAATGCACAAGTGACCACAGACAAGGTCAGCTAATAGATCTATACCACATAGTTACAACCTTGTGGATATTAACAGTCCACTTCTGAGTTGTGTCACAACAAACATGTAGGTAAGAACAGCCCACAACAATGCACAACTCGTGGATGCAACCAAGGAAAAGATTGCAAATCTATCATCATACTAGAAACTATAAAACTGAGATCATCAAAAGGAACAACCACGTAGACGAACATGAATCAAACACTAGATCAAGACTAGATCCGATTTTCCAATCATGTCCACAGCTCAAGCACCATAGTCCAAGAAACCAATAAGAAAAGCACACCACAAGAATGCTGAATGAGTAAAACACATACCCAACACTCTCATCTAGAGAAGACAACACAACTCCTCAAAACCATGTCGAACAGCAGCTATCTCATCCAGTAACACCCCAAAAGCTAGGGTCTAGAAAATAGCAGAACAACAGCTCCACACAAAACATAAGTTTTCCTTGACCATGTAAAACCTGCAAAACCACAGTGTCTATAAAACACCCACGCATCTCCATATTCACGGCTCATCTGGATGACCCAAGAGTCTGCACATAACAACATGGTTAACTAGATCAATGAAAATAAAATATGAAAATGCATCATAGATTTTTTAGGAAAATCTACAGAAAACCTCCAGAGTCAAAGACATGAATCTGAACCATGCGAGTGCAAGAAACAGGTAAGTAGGAACAATAGGTCCATTTCAGACCAGTTCCAAAACCTCAGTCATGCACAAGCATACGAGAGAGCCAGGCTATACATAAGTTGCAGACCACCAAGATCACCTTCATAGCCTTCATGCAATCAGAGCAACAGAGAAAAATGCCTTTAGTGCTAAGTCAAAACACCCAGCACAAGCACAATGCCGGAACAACAACACAAGAAACTCCATACTGGTAGGGAGCCTCTCACATAGACACCTAATATGAAACCACGCACTGCTGCAAAACAACCATAAGCACATCTCATGCCCTTTGCATCAGGAACATTTGCTGCCAACCAAAAGCTTCAGACCACATTGCCACAATATGATCAACTCCAGTCTTGTCTAGCATCTTTCAAGTTGTGTGTTGAATCAAAGAAGTAGTAACTTCTACTCATCGAAGGATCAATCACTAACCGATTTCTCCAAATTTCCTCAAGCTTGCCAGGCTAAGAAATCTTCATAGGAGAAATACCCAGAACTCCAATAACTAAGAGAAGGCTTTGACACCACTTGTTGGTATCACCAAGCCTTGACCTCCCTTAACCAGCTCTGATACCACTTGTTGGGGATACGATACAGGTCTGTCATCCTAGAACACATTTAAGACAACAATGCCTTAGTGATTTTTATTTCTTCAAATCACAACAAAGACATAAACTATTCCATAAAGTGGAAGCAGGAACAATTGATCCCCCATTAATCTTTCTGAGAAAATTAAATGCTTAACAAGATAGCAGATTCAAGAACATGAATCAGACAAAATGAAAGACAAACATATGGACACACAGATATACGTGGGGAAAACCTTTTTAGGTAAAAAACCTCACCTCCAAAACACTCAGCTCACTTGTATTAATCATTAACAAAAAACCAGTTACAATACAAACATAGAGCTATGCTCTTCAGGAGATTACATCTTGTCCATCTGGAGAAAGTAGGCAACACAAAATACTGAACCTTCACACTAGTCCAATACCCTCACAACACACAGTGTAGATTCCATTCACCTCCTCAATTGACTGTCACAGCCAGCCTCATGGCCAACCCAGCCACACAGCCTCCACAGGTTCACATCTTCATAGAACTGAGAGACAGAGTGTTCACAGTCAAGACCGCTTGAACACACTCTGCCTCTCACTCTAATCTCTCTTTTATGTTTTGTTGTGCATGCGGGATTACTTAATCTCTGACCATGGGCCAACCTTTCCTGCCTATCCAAACAATCAACCATCCTCAAGATATCCTTAGAGAGACTTGAGAGAGAGACAGAGAGTGAAATATAATGACCTAAGAGAGGGAGATGGAGTGAGAGAGACAAAAAGACCAGAGGGGGAGAGAGAGAGGGGGAGTGAGAAAGGGGGTTGGAGTGAGATAGATTTATTTAGGTACCTAGGTGGGGGGGAACGAGACCTAAGAGAGGGGATTGGAGTGAGAGAGTATTCTAGGTAGTGTGGGAGGGAGTGAGACCTGAGAGAGAGATTTCAGAGGGATAGAGAGTTATCCAGTTAGGGTAATGAGTTAGAGAGCGTATGAAAGGTAAAACCTCAACTATCCATCTATGATCATAAACTGTGCACTCTAACCATTATCGAATTCGTCGACCAAAGAGAGGGGAAATCAAAATTTTGTTCAAAGCATGTCATTTGGTGAGCACCAAATTTAGCGCTCTCCAAATGACACATCACATTTGACGCACGCAAAATTTGGCACTCACCAAATGTGATGTGCTATTTGGCGAGCACCAAATTTGGTGCTCGCCAAATGACTTGCTTTAGACATGTTAATTGATAGGATTTGCCAAATTTCCTCATATTTTTAATTGTGCTCACCATCACATTGCACGTCTTTCAATGCAAGTTTATAAAAAAATTGTGATGGCGTTAACCTCTCTCTTAGCTATCTAAATATATAATTGTTTTTTCATTTTGATTTAGTTAAGGTTTTTATCCATAGCTTCTATTGTAAATTCCTTCATTTTTGATCAAAAACCAACATGTGCTAGTTTTAGGATAGATTCTTACTTGTTTATCAAAATTTGAAACAAATTACATTTTTTTAAACTAGATTCCATTCTACACATGATGAAAAAAAATCAATTTTCGATTAGTTTTCAAAACAATTAGGGGGGAGCACGCTTAAATTTTAGATTTTAAGGATGTGTCGACTTTCAAAATTCATAAAATATTATATATTCATTAAAAAATGTCTCCAAAAGAATGAGGATAGACTACATGGTGTTAGCTAATTTCTCACCATTGGGATTTTTGAAATTCTAAAGAAAAGTTAATCAAAAAGGAGGGAGCACTCAGGCGCTACGCTATTTTTTTTGATAAAAACAAGACTTGTTTTGGGCCCCCCACTTTTTGAGACCCTTAATCTTCATTAATTTCAAAAATAATTAGTAGCTTAGAAACTACACTCGAAGAAATTCAACTTTTGTTCTTGTTGCATCTTGAAATTTTTAGCATAACTATCTTCATTTTCTCATGCAAATCATATTTTCCTAATTTTAGAAAAGAAAAAAAAATGTGGCATCTTAAGAGCCAAAATTTTGGCATAGATCCATGCACTTACCCAACAATTACTTTTTGCAATAGTAGTCGTTTCCTTCAAAAAAATTATGCGCGGTTGTTTTTAACAACTGCGATCAAAAAATAGCGATTTTTTTTTACTATAGCAATCTAATTTAATGATAGAGGTTGGTTTTAGTGAAAGTGGTTATCTAATCTAGTAAGATAACATTCATCTCACATCAATACCAGTATTTTCCTAAGATTGCCCCTATCATCCAAATCGATGTTTGAACATTAATTGCAAAAACATAAAATAATGAAAATAAGAACAAAAGTTGTATGTACCACAATCATCGTGCCAACTGGCCATTGGTACTAATGAACTACATTTGCTCTGTGTGGGACACCTAGAACTTGAGCCATCACAAATTAACAATTGCAGAAGGAAATCTCTAGAGCTCTAAAATTACCTAAGGATTAGAGTGCAAATGAGGCTAAATGAACCCCAATTTCCTATTTTAACCCACCCAAACCCTAATTTTCACCCTAGGATTTACCCTCCTAGGTTAAATTTTGAGCACCCTCGATCATTCTGAACCTTAAACATGACCCCTAGGGCCTAATTTTTTGTCCTCTAGTAGATTCAGTTCTATTCAATGTTGCAAAGGAGAAACTGCACATTACTTGTAGACTAAGCTTGAAAAGTTGTATGAGACGAAGTCATTAGCAAATAAAATTCTATTATAGAGGCAGCTATATAATTTGAGAATGTGTGATAATTCATCTATCATAGATCATCTGAATGATTTCAACACACTCACAAGGAAGTTGGCTTTAGTGGGTGTGAAAATTGAAGAAGAGGATAAGGCAATAATTTTATTGTGTACACTGCCTAAAACTTGGGATCAACTAGTTATGGCTCTTAGTAACTCATCTTTGAGTGGGGAATTGGTCTTTGAAGATGTCATGACTGATGTAATTTCTAAATATTCTAGGTGGAAGACATCTCCTAGATCTTCTTCTAATGAAGCCCTAATTACAAGAGGCAGAACTAAGGAAAAAGGAAATACTAAGCATGGACAAATTGGGTCCAAATCCACTGGGTAGAAAATAGTAAAATATTGGAATTGTGGGAAAATAGACATGTCAATTTAAAGTATTATATATTTCCAAAAGAAAGCAAAGAAAATTCTACTTTGCAGGTATCTGAGGCTAACACAACAAAAGTTCAAACACAATTAGAAGACAGTGAGGTATTAACTACTAACCTAAGAGGTTCTTTACTTCATGTTTGGATTCTTGATTTTGGTGCCTTCTTTCACATGACACCACACAAATATTGGTTCTCCTTTTATTGGTCATGTGATGGAGGTATGGTTTACATGGGAAATGACAACCCTTGTGAAGCTATTGGTGAAGGTGACATAAGAATCAAGATTTTTTATGGAATGGTAAGGACTATTTAGCATGTCAAACATGTACCAATATTAAAGAAAATTTTGTTGTCTCCTAGAGTTTTTGATGAACAAGGTTACTGATTCAGTGGTGAAAATAGTTGTCTCAAGGTAACAAAGGGTGTGTTGGTTGTGCTAAATGGAGAAAAGGTTGGCAATCTCTACAGGTTGGTTGGGGAAACTAGCAATGGAGAAGCTACAATGGCATCTGATGAAGAAAAAAACTCAATATCAACCTAGCATCAATGGCTAGGCCATATGAATGAACACAGTATCAAGGTACTACTAGATAGAAATATTCTCCCATGTGCCAAATGTAAAGATTTAAATTTTTGTGAACATTGTTTGTTTGGAAAACATAATAGATTGAGTTTTTTCTAGATGTACTACCATAAGTAAAGATGTGTTAGAATTAATTCATTCAGATACTTGGGAAGCTCCTATTACATCTATTGGGGTTTTGTCATATTTTTTTTCATTTATAAATGATTATTCTCATAAGGTGTGGGTTTATCTTCTTAATAAGAAGTTTGAAGTGTTTTCTTACTTTAAGAAGTTTAAAGCTTTGGTAGAGAATCAAAAGGGTAAGACAATAAAATGTTTGAGAACAAATAATGGAGGAGAATTTTGTTCAGAAAAGTTTAACCAGTTTTGCAGTGAGTTTGGTATTGCAAGGAAATTCATGGTTGCTAGGACACCACAACAAAATGGTCTTCCTAAATGCATGAACCGTACAATTATGGAGTGAGCCACATGTTGAGCACTGCTGGTTTAGAGTAGAAATTATGGGTAGATGTTATTTCTACAACTTGTTTCTTGATCAATAGATCACCCACCATAACTCTTGATAATAAAATCCCTAAGGAAGTATGGACAGGTAAATCTATTGCTTATTCTTTTCTTTTTGTATTTGGTTATGATGCTTATGCTCATATTCCTAAAGAGAATAGGAATAATTTGGGCATGAAGTCCACAAAGTGTATTTTCTTGGCTATGTAGAAGGTACAAAGGGCTACAGGTTGTGGGATATTGCTGCCCACAAGGTAATAGTTAGCCAGGATATTTATTTTAATGAAAATTCAATGCAAAGAGGTAAATAACAACAAAATACATAAGTTATTCTAGTGGAGGTGGAAAGTTATGATGATAATCTCTAGGTATCAGATGAAAATCAGCAAGGTGAACAACAACCAAATATTCCACAGGGTGATATATTACCCCTTGTAAGGAGGTCCACTAGAGTATCCAAAGCACCTGAAAGATACTCTCCTACTTGTAATTTTGTTTATGCATTACTAACTAATGTTAGTGAACCTAGTTTATATTAGGAATCTTGTGAATCTGAATGTGCAAGTGGAGAGTTGCCATGGAAGAGGAGATGGAAACTCTTCATAAGAACAAGACATGGAAGCTTGTACCATTACCTAAGGGGAAAAAAACTATTTGGGAACAAGTGGGTCTTCAAATTGAAAAGGGACATAAAAGATAATTTGGAGAGGTATAAAGCCTGGTTGGTGGCCAAGGGGTATGCATAAAATTTTGGTATTGATTTTGATGAAATTTTTTCACCTATTATCTGGTTAAGTACTATTAAAGTTGTTTTAGCTCTAGTTGATAGTTTTGATTTGGAGTTAGAATAGTTAGATGTAAAAATGGCCTTCTTGCATGGTGATCTCTTAGAGGAGATTTATATGTAGCAACAAAAAAGTTTTGAGGAAAGAGACAAGGAGAATCTTGTTTCTAGGCTAAGAAAATCATTGTATGGTATAAAATAAGCGCCAATGGGTTTGATTACTTCATGATGAGTTTGGATTTTATTAGATGTGAGGTTGATCATTGTGCCTATTTTCATAGGTATGATGATAGTTTTATTATTTTTCTTTTGTATGTTGATGATATATTGGTAATAGGTCCCAGCATGAATAAAATAATCCATTTGAAATCTCATCTTGCTGGGGAGTTTGAGATGGACTTAAGCAGATAAAATTGTATTATTGGTATGAGGATACATAGAGATAGACATAATAGGAAAATATGGTTGTCACAAAAAACTTATGTGGAGAAGATTCTGTAATGCTTTAATATGCAAATACACAACTAGTTAGTACTCCATTTCCTATTCATATTAAATTGTCTTTAGAACAGTTCCCTAGCATAGAAGTAGAAAAGAAACATATGTCTCATGTATCATACTCATTAGCAGTTGGTAGTCTTATGTTATTCATGGTGTGCACCCGACTAGAGATTGCACAAGCAGTGGGAGTAGTCAATCATTACATGGAAAATCCATGTCCTGAGCATTGGATGACTGTGAAGTGGATTCTCAAGTATTTGGGAGGAACTTTTGATGTTTCTATCTACTACAGTGGGAGTAGTCTTCAAGTTAATGGGTTTGTGGATGCAGATTTTGATGGAGACAGAGATAAGAGAAAGTCCACTGTAGGTTATGTTTTCTCCTTAGTTGGAGGTTTTGTTAGCTGGGTATCAAAGTTACAGATAGTGGTGGCATTGTTTACTACTAAAACTAAATATATGGCAGAAACACAGGCTAACAAGGAGGCAATATGGATTCACAAAATTTTGGATGAGTTGTAGGTAAAGCAGGATAATATGGTGTTGCATAGTGACAACCAAAGTGCTTTACACTTAGCACAAAACTCAACATATCATGCCAGAACAAAGCATATTGATGTTCAATATCACTGTGTGTGAGGTATTAGAAGGAGGACAAATATCTTTGCCAAGATACACACTTATGTAAACCTAGTAGATATTATGATGAATCCCATTGGTAGAGAGAAGTTCATCTAGTGCAAAAGTTCTCTAGGCTTGTATGTTACTTGATGATATGGAGAATAGGCATTGGTCTTTTAGTATGAGGATTTATTTACAAGAGAGGAATTTGACTTTAAGTGGGAGATTGTTGAGTCAATATTATTGTTATTCCAACAATGATAGATAGTCAACATAGAGAACTAGCATGGACTCTCTATTTTTGGCCATTTTGGACTCTCTATTTTTTGGTTGTTTTTCCAAATGTTTGACATGTAGTTGTATGAGACACTTTCTATTTTTGGATAGTTGTGTTTGACAAGGACTCTACAACTTGTATTTATTATACTCTGTTGAAGTCACGTTTTCTGTAACTTTTTAGAAGATTGTTGTAATTGCGAATTTCTTGAGAAATAAAATACGAAAGATCTTTTCCCATGGTTTTTTCTTTGTATACTTTTACCAAGTTTTCTATGTAAATATTGTGCTTATTATTTTTCTCTATTTTTTGAACTGTAAATTTTCTTACAGTACCTTGCTCTCATCAAAATTCTACAAGGTCTTTAAACTCCTTAAAACAACTAAAATATTTACATTTTCTTATGAGGAAATAAATCAATTTCCTCCTAGAATAATCAATTATAAAATATACATAATACAAAGAATCAAATAAGGATGGAAAAATTATAAGACCAAATACATTAGAAGATTGGAAAGAAATTTGAGTAAAAATAAATATGGTTTTGTTCCCCATAAATGCAATATTCACTTAATGAAACTCAAGAGCATAATCTATTAAACCTTCTACAATATTTTTACTTTTTAAGGTTTTGAGACCCTTCTCACCTTAGTGGCCCATTATTTGGTGCTAAAAAAATATCTTCTCTATGGGTATATTTATCTCTAAAGAATTTTTTTCTTAGGTGCCTAGAAAAAATGTCCATCAAAAATAGATACAATGCTCCTCTTTATTGTTGGTACCATGGTGAGAGTGTAGAATATATAGATCTCTTGGATATGAGAATATACAAATTATTACATTGTATAGTGCATACATCCAATTGAAAAAAAGTTTCCCACACAAAGACCCTTAGTGATCTAATAGGCTTGTGAAAAGCCAAGGATATGCAAAACATTGTTACTCCCATTCATACACCCATCTAGGAATCTAATAAGAAATCTTCCATGACCAATAATATGTAGGAAATATTCATCTATGAAGTACACCTACCTACAATCATATTCTTAATATTTAGACAACCACTTGTAATGGAATGCCATATGGAAGGAATTTGTTGAGTCAACCTACCACACACTTTTTTAGGAATTTTTACTAAGGGTGAGAAAAGGGAATCTATATCATCTTGAGATCTCTTCTCAAACTCATTATTTAAATCATTATTCTTTTTCTTCTTCTCCTATTTATAGTATATATGGAAGTCCTAGATTTTTTATAATTCTCACACTTAGTCTTGGACTTTCTAGTAGATTTTCATCTCCCATGGGATTTTTATTTTGAATTTTTTCTTATTTTCCTTTGTCAAGCCATTCTCTTATGGTTTTTTTATAAACTAAAGAGCCTCTTAATTTGATTCAAAAAATCTCTACATATCCTTTAAAATTAATGATGTCATTGCTTCATCCATCTTGAGATCAGAGGAAGTTCTCCCAATGTCCATCATAAGGTGATCACATGATTTTGAAAAATAACTAAAGAGTGTCATGCAATGATCCTCCTCCTCCATTTTGACTCCAAAAAAGTGTAACTAGGTCAAGATCATATTGAACATGATCATATTGTATTTTCTCATGTGCTTGACTACAAAACCACTATCTTCCATCCTGAGGTTATAAAACTTGTTTCTCAAGAAAAAATTATTTGCCAAGGCTTTAGCTTGATAAATTTCTCCCAACTTCTTTCAAATGGTTTATGCAGTGAATTATTCATGTGCATTTAACAACACTAAACCCACCTAAAAAATTCTAACAAGACCCTTCAATTTTCTATCCAATACATCCTAGTCTTCTTGTTGCATTGTTGTAGGGTTGAAATTGGATAATGCATCCCATATATATATATAATCATATCCTTTATCTCTAGATTCCACAACTCAAAGTTAGTGCTCATAAAACTCTTCATCTATATCCTTTATGTTCTTTTCATTTTTCTTGCAACAAGATTTTCTCATGTGTAACATCCTAATGAATCCAAGATTAGTACAAAAAAAATTATCCCTAAAATATAGGATTTGAGGCATTTAGGCTCTAATACCAAATTAAATGAAATAATGGTGAAAAAATGCTTCCTAAACTAACTTATAAGGTAGGTTTGTGTAAAAATAGAATATCTTATAGTTATAAAAAATAATACACAAAAAATTAACCATGAAAAGATGATTTATATGGTGAAAAAACTTTCAAGAGAAAATTCCCACACTTAAAAGTAAAATTAGTAATATAATTTAGCAACTAATAGGTTACAATAAATATAGGCTATGTATTTACAAGAGTATCATAATATTCAAATTCTATAGTAATTTTGGTAGCATATATGTACCTACATGTCAATCATATAAACCATGCAATACTCCATCCTCAAGAGCCAATAAATAAGAAATTTTGAAACTATAAACCACAAGTGGCTAAACAAAAATATGACTCAAAACAATGATACAAAGTGGTACCATAATTGGCCCAAATTCTAATGCCCAAGTTGATCATGGTCAATCATCTCTACTAGAAGTAGATGATGCTCTTCCAACTATCATAACTTACCATAATTTCTATCATACTTGGTTCATATATTTGGGTGCTCCACTTTGGTTCAAAACCATTCAAATATACCTTATAACCTTTCATAATGTTACCCAATATTCTCATGTAAATCCCCTATAATTTTTATCTTAGGCATAAGAATTATTGTAAGTAATCCCCATCGTATAATGCAATAATGAAATGATATGCTCCTAAAACCTCTTACACACCTTTGAAAGTATTAGCACATGGAAACTAGTTCCACCATAAAGTAGGATGCTTCATTTCCAAATATTAGATCAAAACAATAACTAGATACAAATAATAAATAAATTAGCACATTATGATGCAAGCTTGATACACCTTTCACAACAAGATAATCATCTAGCTTTCATAGATATCGAGATTAGATAGTTCATATCTCCATATTCTATTTAGCATTAAAATTACATTTGAACTCTATGATATTATAGAGATCTCTATAAACTATGTTTTGTTTATTTATAGTCCCCATATTGAAATTCACATCTCAAGGAACTCCAAACACTATTATTTATGTTAGGAAACATATTAGAATATTATTAATATTTATAATATCTAATAAGGTATTAGAAATAACGTATATGGTGGCCAATGGCTATTAGGAGTTGATTTTTCAGAAATATCGAGGGAAGGAAGTCCCATGGTGGAAAAGTGTTTGGATAAAGTATTCTTGGCCAAAGTGAAATTATTTTTTATGGAATCTTTCCTGGAATAGATGCTTGACTTGGGATATTCTTTGGAAGTGTGTCTTTCAGAGACCTTTTGTTTTCGTTCTTTATGGATGTTCGAAGGAGGAATCATCTCACTTGTTCTTCCACTATCTTTTTTTCAGAATTGATCTGGCATTGGAGGTGGGGTACCTAGAGACATCCTTGTGTGCATGCTTCCTCTTGGATTGAATTCTAGAGTAGCTTAGGTAGACCTCCGACATAGGATTCTTTTCTCCAGATTTTCTGGAACATTGGTTTGATTTTCATCCTTTGGAAAATTTGGCTTGAAAGGAACCGTAGGATCTTCCATGCTTGTAATATGATGATTCAATAGGTCTAGCAGAGAGTTGTTTGCATGATTCAAGAGATAGTGGAGGTCAAATGTGAGGTGACTTTCCCCTTAGAGAAGGGAGATGAAAAGATTACAAATAGGTTGGGTCTACATGAGTAGGTGTTTGGCTCCTTTTGTGTGCAAAGGAGTCATTTTATCAAAAAGAAATTTCAAAGGGATGGTGGCTAGTTCCATCCTCCTGAGAATTTTTTAACAATTAACACTGACAAGTCTTCTCATGGTAGCCCTTGTCTTGCTGGGATTGGTGGACTTGGTAGGGATAGCACTGTGAAGGTCATCTTCCTTTTTTACATTCATAAGGAGCATCAAACTAATAACCTCATGGATGGTTTGGTGATCCTCTCTTCCATTGAGAAAGCTTGTGCTCTTGGATGGCAGAGGATCATTTGTGAGTTTGACTCCCAAGTCATTGTGAACTTGCTGATTGAGAAAAAATTGGAATAGGGTGACAAATTGTATGGATAAATGGGCTTCTAATCATGTTGATGGCTAGTAGGTGGAGGGCTAGGAGCAGTTTCCTCGGGAGTATTTTTGGAAGTTAGAGAGACTTATTTTGGAGGATGGGGTTGTGTGAGGCCTTAGCCCACTAGGGATTGTTGTTAGCTTTGTTTTCTACTATTGTATGTTTTTTTTGGTTCCTTTGTCTTTTTCTAGGGGTCTGGTTTGGACTCTGTCTAATTTGTACTAGTATATCTTTGGATAAATAAATTTTTACCCTCTTTTCAAAAAAAAGGTATTAGAAATAACATAGCACACTCATTCTTGAAAAATTAAATAGCATGTGAAGTGTTGAGCATAATTATTAATGGTTGTCATGTCCTACATATTAGAATTATAATATAACAAATAAAAAACCATTAATATTACATCATGCTTGAGTTATTTACCTCTTCATCTTTAAGAATGAAAACAAGGAGAAACTCCTTTTCATAATCATTTTAGTACAAGAGACTATTAGAATAGGAAAAAAATAATGGAAAAAGAGAGATATGTGCTAAAAGGAAGATACATAAAAGTATACAACCAAAAGTTACAAATTCTTTGGCATAACTCTTGCAATGCAAAAGGCTTGACATTACTATATATACAATTAGAGAGTTTAATATCACAACAATAATATAACTAATTTATAGTTTTATACATCTCCATATTTGTTAATATGTTTAAGTTCTAACATTAATGCATATTTAATTATATTTTTCTTTGATTTAACATTATTAAGTCTCATTTTATAGAGTTCTATTTCTATTAGTTCTTGTATTAGAATTTTATTGTACTAAGTATAAAATTTCATGGATCTAAGTGGTGAAACTATTTATTAGATTTCACATAGAGAAGGGAAATTAAAAACTCTTTAAATAGCTATTAAAAGATTAAAAAAAGAATATGCATAATTTTTCACTTTTTATAAGTTACATTCCTAGTGTTATGTGGGATTAGTGTCTTTAATGGTGGTAGGGACAAGATAAAAAATATATATGCATCTGATCTTGACTAATAACCATTAATAATATTTAACAATTAAACAATATATTGTATGTGCTACTTACTATATTATCTCTAATCTAGATTAATAGCCATTAATAATATTTAACAATTAAACAACATATTTTATATGCTACTTATTAGATTATCTCCAGTCTTCGCTATTTAATAAAAAATAAAATTTGCATATTTTGGCACATAAAACTACATAAGGCATTGCCTTATTCTTCACAATTCTACAATAATATTGGTGGCCTAATAAAAAATTGAAATGATCAAAATAATCAAATTATTACTTATATTTTATTTAACTATCAAGATTTAATCTCTAGCTAGCATTCACAATGTTTGAATCAACTCTAGCTTTGGCTAGCTTTAACCCCAATAGAAACAAGAACAATTAGTTATTCATTATTGTTTAGAGTCAAAAAGTATAAATCATTTAAAATTGTTGGGAATCTTATTTTGATTTTATCAATGAATTTGTATCGCAAAAATTCATTTCCCAAATATTATTTGCATTAGAAACAACAACATTGTTACAAAGATTGCTTTAGAGAATAGCGACAAGAAAAGTACAAATGGATTGTTATGTAATTTTGTGTGTTAAAATAAAAATATATAATAATTTTTTCAAATGAACTATCTAGGTCAAAGTTTTTGATTAGATTATTAGGGAAAGGGCCTTGATCCCATGGTTACAGTCAAAACTCAAAAAAGGAAAAATAGGGTGGGAAAACAACACCACCAGCCGAGATCAAAAAACAACAAGTCCAGGGTGGCACACAAACCAAATAACATAACCATAACCATAGAACTACCATAATTAATCAAAAACATAAGATTACTGCTAGAGTACTTAAAGCTATGAAGACCATTAATCAGGTCCACCATATACCAGCATGTGCAAAACCATAACAACGTTATTTGGAAATAGCAGTTTGGGATATGAAAGAATAAAGAAAAAAAAGCAGAGCAGTCACGAAATAGAAACAAAAGAGAAATCATTACTTTTCTTTTCCAAATAGGTCGTCGTAATCACCAATTAAGAAGATAGACTCCCTCCAATCAGGTCTCTCTGTTTCATCAAGTTCCTTCAATTCATCTATCTTTCCCAACTTTTTTTAGTTTTCTAGTGATCTTGGTTTGCCTAGACACCACACCAACCATTATTCTACACATTAGCCTGTTCATCACCTTCATCAACGTGACCAAAGCCTTTTCCATGTCATCCATCTGTACTTACATATATGTTAGTCTTATTTCCATATAATCGATGCTAGAATCATCAACAATAGTTTCATTGCCAGTATTCCCGATTTCAAGAATAGTTAGGGTTTCATTCTTTTGGTCTTCCTCAATTTCAGTCTCCTCCTCCTCATTATCTTCATTCTCCTCTCCCATTTCCTCTTCACCCATTTCATAAGTTGTATCCTCAAACTCCGTCCCATCAGTTTCTTCATCTACCCGGGCTTCATATTCTACCTCCAACTCTTCCTCCTCATTCACAGAGACTTTTTGTTTCCCCTTCCTGTCCTTAGATGCAGCCATTTCCAGGCATGTAGACCTACGACCTCCACTACCTTGACCCTTCTTTGTGTCCTTCAAATCCTCAGTTTGCAATCCCTCCTTATCTTCACTGATGGTAATGACTTCACTTTGGGTTTTTAGCTCTTTTTTTATCTTCTTAGACTTAGGAAATTCCAAGAGAAGAGGGGAATGTTTTCGCTTCTTTGGAGTCACTTTCACCAACTCAAACTCAATGGAGCTTTTAGACATAATTTTTGAACCCGCAGGGGTTGACGGATTTGAGATTTTTTCAATAGGGGAAGGGATTTTAGCAGGGGTTAACACATTTCTAGCAGCAACAATGGGAGGCGGTCTAGGATTAGGCTCCTCTGCAGGGTTTTCTTCCTCGAGGGGTTCAACATTGTCACCTTCATTATAGTTTTCATTATCATCTCTGGCAACAAGAGGGTTCAATACTAAAGCATGCTTGTACAAGGAAATCATCAAACATTGATGTAGGGGTGGGCTCAAACCTTTCTCAATATTAATTTGCAGGGAGGAAAGTAAATTAAAGGGAAACTTGATTCTTTTAGTGTGCCTAATATGATTTAAAAACAAAAAATGATACACATGCACTATCATGTATCTTCCTTCAAGCGTGAAATACCTCATCACAAACATAATCACTAGGGTGTAAGGAGGTAGAAGATCTAGCCGCGTGTACCCATTTTGAAATCATGTTAGATTCTCTCCATCGTGAAGAAACTTGTCCATATACAACTGGTAGTTGGCCCCACTCTTTTTAGCCACCTTGATACCTTGATTCTACAATCCAGTAGCTTTTTTAATAAACCTCGTCATCACCTCAAATTTAACAGCACCAATTGCCACATTCCCTTTCCTCCACGAATTTGTAAATTTAGCAATAAGGCTCAAATTATAACCCTTCATGGATATGAAAAAGGGGTCATTCCCGCTCTTTCAAATAATCTCCACAAGTCTACATTTTGTTTAAGCGCCTGGAAATTCGGAGGCTCTGTGAACTTCCTCAACCCACCCATCTCAGCACTCTTGAATTTTTTAATATTCTTTAGGCTTTTCTTCACAGCCACACTCCTCTTTGGCTCCCTATCAGACTTATAGAAGACACTATTACTCATAGTTTGAAAATAAACACTTAAGGAGATAAGAATCAAGAACTTTCTTTTAGAGGAATCCAATAACACATTTCCCAAAGCTAAGAGATCATTATTATTTTTACAAATAATTAATGTCTCTTTATTATTCATACATTGCAACTCTTCACAATAGCAGGTGGAGATGATATTAGGCTTGTCAAAACACTTGGATTTGAACCCCTTCATCGACTTGGTTATATCCATGTGAACCTTAACCTTCTCGAGAAGGAGATAATTATTATCTTTACCTCCATAAGAGATCTTCAATCTTGACATCGCACCACTTACCTCATCATTGTTTTGCATTCTCTTAATATCACAAGATCCCAATGCATCTCCTACCACTTCCAACCATCATCTTTGTAAGTTGTATTCATTTTCAAAAATTTCTCTTAAAACCTTTTCCTTTAGTGACATCAACAGATGATGGTTAACCCAACGGGTCCACCCATTACACCTCAACACTTCATTTGTAGCATAGTCAGTGGACATATTCCCTTCTCTATACACGTGTTGCACCTTGTAGTTGATAAAATAGCTCATAAGGGACAAACACTTATCAATGATATTTTTTAATTCCCAAGGGGCGTAGTATCTCCATTCAAGATATCCACAATTAACTTAGAATCTCCTTCCAAAATTACATTTCTAAAACCATAATCCTTTAGAGTCTTTATGCCCCCCAAAACTACCATATCCTCTGCTTTGTTATTAGAGCAGACTCCCAAGTTAACACCATAACTCACAATGCAACCCCCTTAGTGGTTTCTAAGTATACCTCTCACTCAAGCCATACCCAGGTTGCCTTTAGAGCACCCATCAAAATTAAACTTAATCCACTCTCTTTCATGAGGAACCCACACAATAGACTTTTTGGCCAAATTCATGGTCTAATTAAGGTTAGTAAGTGTTGGAAAAACAAGAATAGACAACTAAGAGGGGGGGTGAATCAGTTGTCACCAAAATCAAACTTATTCAACATTAATCAACCTTAATTCTCAGATTTGATAATTAACAGTGCAAGCATAAATCAATAACACATTAGAGACACATGAACACCAAGATTTTATATGTGGAAACCCTGTTAGGGGAAAAACCATGGTGGATGTTAGTCCACAAGATTATACCATGTTAAAATTATAATGAAGAGTAAATAGGGAATGCACATGCATTCAGGCACACTGCCTAGATCTCACTACTCAGAGGAAGGCTTGTTGCCTTACATATAATAATAAGATTAAATCCATTTGATGAAGCTGAACTAAGAAATTAGCTTCTACAAAAGCCTAATGACAGTTCTAGTTAGGCACAGAAAAACTTCTACACACTCTGGCCAAACTCTTCCACACTCTGCTCAATATCTTTCACACTCTTCTCTGCTCTTGAATTATTTGATCTTTATTCTCACATGTACTTCACATACACCGAGCATACATCAAAATGAGGAAAACAACCACTCTTATATATCTGCTACATGGATTTACATCAACTACTCTGTCGGCCACAAATAAAGAATAAATTACAACTGCCGGCCTCAATACATAAATAATTATTAATGTGCAACAACACAAGTTGGTCACAACATAGTGAGGACCCAAATAAACACCTTCGAGCATTCCAAACAATAAAGTATTAATCTATAGAGATGTGCAACATGCTACCACCATCATGTCGGCCAAGAACATGAAAACCTTAAACACACAAGGAAAAATATTCAATCACAAACACTCTGATCAATGTGGATGTACTGAACTGATAGAGCACGATCTAGAAACATTATTGACCATCTCAGAAACATACGCAACAACCAAATTCACCAGAATTGCAATCTCATCTCCCAGAAACACTTGCCATAGTAACTGAATAATTGTAGGAACACAGATCTTCATAACTTTTCTCAATTCTTGATGTGTACCACTAAAACATTTAGACAACATACTAGATAGGCTCAGCAACAAACCCTTTAATGCACGACTTCACCACTTGGATCTTCATAGCAGCACAAACTACCTGCGATATATTTATTATAATGTTCTCAATCTCCGTGACATATACAACCTTAAGCATCACCAATGCTTATAGTGTTGACATCAATGAAAACCACATATCAGCAATACAACCACAACATCCAACAATCTCCCCCTTTAGCATTGATGGAAACACATAATGTGAAAAAAAAAATACCATCAACACAACTTGTTGTTCACTTCTCTCCCTTTGTTGACTCTTCTCCCTCTTTCTTCAAGAGTTTTTCACATTGTTCTTCTCCCCCTTTGACATCAATGGAAAATTTACACAAGCTCTGAACTACATATTTAGCACATCTAACTACTCCCCCTGAGTAGTAGCCACCACAACATCAATCCAGAATAGAATATGGCTATGAATTCATGGACTGATGCAAAGACCTGCGTCACTTAGTTCTGATCAAGAGGGGAAATCACCCCTAACTTTCCTCTAAGGTACTCAAAAGTATCCTTAGGCAATGGCTTAGTAAAGATGTCTGCAATTTTCTCCTTGGTAGGTATATACTCCAGTCTAACTTCTTTTTCACTTAGTTTATCTCTCAAGAAGTGATATTTAATGGATATATGCTTTGTCTTTGAATGCAACACTGGATTCTTAGAAATGTTTATGGCATTGGAATTGTCACATAATATAGAAATAGGTTCTTCATACTCAATTCTGACATCTCTCAACATCTTCTTCATCCACAATACTTGATTACAATTGTTTGTAACAACAATATATTATGCCTCAGTAGTAGATAAGGAAGTGGAGTTATGCTTTTTACTTAGCCAAGACACAAAATTCTTCCCTAAGAAGAATGCACCACCACTTGTACTTTTTCTATCATCCACATCTCCTACCCAATTTGCATCATTAAAAGTGCTCAAGATAAGATCATCATCCTTAAGATACCAAAGACCAAAATCAACTATCCCTTTCAGATATCTGAAGATTCTTTTCACAGCAGTCACATGAGACTCTTTAGGATAAGCTTGATATCTAGGAACCATGCATACAACATTCATTATATCTGGCCTGGTCTGAGTCAAGTAAAGAAATCCACCAATAATTGACCTATATCTTGTTTGATTTGCCTCCAACATCATGGTTCTAGCAGTGTCTAGAACAATTCTATTATTTCTTTCAACAACTCCATTCTATTGAGGGTTCCGGGGAGCAGATAGTTGTCTTTGGATTCCATACTCTTCATAGAAAGAATAGAATTCATGAGAAGTGAATTCGCCACCTCTGTCTGACCTTAGGCATTTGATCTTTTCACCTATCTCATTTTCTGCCATAGCTTTGAAGCTTTTGAACTTTTCTAATGCTTCATGTTTTTCTCTTAAGAAAGTAACCCATATCATTTTAGAGTAATCATCAATAAGCAACATTAAGTACCTTTCACCTTAGAGACTTTTGATTCTGGATGGACAACATAAGTCAGTATGTATCAGGTCCAGTACTCCATTAGAATTATACTATTTTCTACGGAAGGAATTTCTAGTCTTCTTTCCCATCTGACATTCCTTGCACATAGTGTTAGTAGGCTTTAATAACTTAGGAAGATCTTTGACTGCTTGATTAGAGCTTATATTGACAATGTTATCAAAGTTCACATGACACAACCTCCTCTTCCATAACCAGCTTACATCAACTTGAGAAATTAAACAAATTTCACTAGCAGCACTCAAGTGAGAAATATTACCTCTTGTCTTTGTACCTGAAGCAATCATATTTCCATAACTTTCCCTTATTCTGCAGTTACCATCCTTGAATTGAAGATTGTAACCCTTGTCTACCATCTGTCCAACACTCAACAAGTTATGATTTAAACCTTCTACATAAAGAACATCATCAGTATTGTTCTTACTACCAAAAAAATTAGTGCCTCTAGCATGAATCACACCAAAAGTGTTGTCTCCAAATCTTACAACACCACCATCATAGTTTTCCAGGCTTACAAACTTGCTTTTATCACCAGTCATATGATGTGAACATCCGCTGTCAATTACCCACTCATCCTTTTCTTCATTTTTTTTTGCAAGAGCTTTCTCAACATTCACATTACTAGTAGATTCAGTGAACACCTAACCATTTTCTTTGATAGCAATGAATACCCATTCATTTTCATTTCCAGTTTCTTTATCAGATTCATCATCAGTAACACCTTCTTTAGCATAATAGCATTTCTTTTGAAATCTAGTCTTATCAGGTTAATACTTAGAGACTCTTTCAGGGCACCTTGATGCAAAATGACCTATTTTACTGCAAGAAAAACATTTGATAGGTAACTTTCCTTTGTACTTACCATGACCTTGCAGCTTCTCTTTTCACAATCAATGCTTCCAGTTCTTCTAATTCTTTTTCTTCGTCTTCAATCTGTTTCATCTCATCTTCATACTTGAATGTATTTTTGGAACTCTCTCCCGGATCATATCTCTACTTGTTTTTCCCGGATACAGTAGCCTTAAATGCATATTATGTTTTAGGAGTAGACTCACCAAATTCACTTAAATCAAAGGAAAAAAGTTTTCCAATTAGGATATCTCTTGTCACATTTGTCATTGTCCTGATTTCATCAATAGCATGAGATTTTGCTTTGTACGAAGAAGGCACAGATCTAAGTATCTTAGCCACAATTTCTTCTTCATCCAAGATTCCACCGACACACCTAATGCTCATCACTAGCTCATTTACCTTTTGAGAGAAAGAAAGGATGTTCTTGTCTTCACTCATCCTCATGTCCTCCCACTTGCCTTTTAGACTCTGTAGTTTAGCACTTTTCACTAGTGAATCTCCTTCATACATTATTTCCAACTTTTTACAGATCTCATGTGCATTCTCCAAACCCAACACATTTGACATCTTTGAATCTGTCAAAGCACTCAACAATGCTTCAATAGTGCTGGTATTTGTTTCAACTTCTTTGACTTCATCAACAGTAGATGGACCATTTTGAGGGATAGTATATGAATTCTTTGTAATCTTCCAGAAAGGCTCACCAATGCACTTCAAATGACATTCCATTTTGGCCTTCCATAGAGAGTAGTTTTTTCCATCGAATCTAGAACTCTCCTTCTTATATGATGCCATCTCGGATCACCTCAAGTTGTTAAGCTTTTCCTTCAAAGGAACTTGCTCGGATACCAATTGTTGGAAAAACAAGAATAGACAATTGAGAGGGGGGTGAATTAGTTGTCACCAAAATCAAACTTATTCAACATTAATCAACCTTAATTCTCAGATATGATAATTAATAGTGCAAGCATAAATCAATAACACATCAAAGACAGATGAACACCAATATTTTATATGTGGAAACCCTGTTAGGGCAAAAACCATGGTGGATGTTAGTCCACAAGATTATACCTTGTTAAAAGTATAATGAAGAGTAAATAGGGAATGCACATGCATTCAAGCACACTGCCTAGAGCTCACTGCCTTACATACAATAATCGAATTAAATCCATCTAATGAGGCTAAACTAAGAAATTAGCTTCTACAAAAGCCTAATGACAGTTCCAGTTAGGCACAGAAAAATGTCTACACACTTTGGTCAATCTCTTTCACACTTTACTCTGCTCTTGAATGATTTGATCTTTATTCGCACATGTACTTCACACACACCGAGCATACATCAAAATGACGAAAAAAATCGCTCTTATATATTTGCTACACGGATTTACATCAACTACTTTGTCAGCTGCATGGATTTATTTCAATCTTCCACACTCTGGTCAATCTCTTTCACACTTTACTCTACTCTTGAATGATTTGATCTTTATTCACACATGTACTTCACATACACCGAGAATACATCAAAATGACGAAAAAAATCGCTCTTATATATCCGCTACACGGATTTACATCAACTACTTTGTCAGCCACAAATAAAGAATAAATTACAAATGTCGGCCTCAATACATAAATAATTCTTAATGCGCACCAACACAAGTTGGTCACGACATAGTGAGGACCCAAATAAACACCTCTAAGCATGCCAAACAATAAAGTATTAATCCATAGAGATCTGCAACATGCTACCACCATCATGTTGGCCAATAACATGAAAACCTTAAACACACAAGGAAAAATCTTCAATAAAAAACACTCCGATCAATGCAGACGTATTGAATTGATAGAGAACGATCTACAAACATTACTGATCATCTTAGAAACATATGCAACAACCAAATTCACCAGAATTACAATCTCATCTCCCAAAAACACTTGCTACAGTAACTGAATAACTGTAGGAACACAGATCTTAACTTTCTCAATTCTTGATGCGTACCACTGAAACTTTTGGACAACATACTAGATAGGCTCAACAACAAACCCTTTAATGCACGACACCAGAAACTAATGTATAAAACTTTTCACCGCTTGGATCTTCACAGCAACACAGACTACCTACAATATATTTATTACAATTTTCTCAGTCTCCTCAACATATATAGCCTTAAGCATCACCAATGTTAATAGTGTTGACATCAATGAAAACCACATATCAGCAATACAACCACAACATCCAATAGTAAGATCATTCCTTAGGCCCTAGACCTGCTTAATTCTCATCTCTTTAAAATTCGACCAAACTTTGGAGAAGTTGTATCTTCCCACTTCCATATTTTCCTTAACCTATGCTTTTATGATCATACAAACCTCATAGTTGCTTCTCTCAACTTCCCTAAAGATATTTTTATTCCTTCCCTTCCATATTCCCTAGGTAAAGAAGGGGGGAATTTGGTTCCAAAGATCCATAATAACCTTATGGGAAAAGGGGCAATTTGACCAGCTTTCTAAAAAAGACTTCATAGTGTGGGGAAACACCCAGTCAGTGAACAACAAAGGAAGGAAGAAAGACCAAAATTCTCTAGAAAACTGACAGTGAAAAATAAGGTGCATTATAGACTCTTCATCCTATTTGCAAAAGGTGCAACGATTAACCAGCTGAAACCCTCTCCTAACCAGGTTATCAATAGTAAGTTTTTTTCCATGTGAGGCATCCCACCATAAATAGTTAATTTTAGGTACCATGTTCCTTAACCACACTTTCTCTCAATGATGGTCATTGTTGTCATAAAATGGCTTTGCCAATTCATCATAAGCATGTTAAATAAAGAAACAGCCTGAAGAGCTCCCCTTCCACACCCATTCATCTTCCCTTTCAATAGAAAACCACTTCACATACCCTATTAGATTATGTAGACTTATCATAATCGGATCCCAATTAATATGTCTCTAACCACTCAAATCAACCCTCCTTAATAGCAGATTAAACTCCTTCCATTTAGGTTTGAATCCATCTCTCAATTGACATAGTCTGACACCTTTTTGTCACATATCCTTGTTAAGCTTTGTTTAATGGGATTAAAGCCATCAATTGATGAAAGAGTGGAAGCCTCAATCTAGGGATCCTTCTAGAAATCAATGTTTTTACCATTGCCAATTCTCTTTCTAACCCCCAATTTCAGCACATTTTTAATTTTAACAAGGTGATTCCATAGGACAAACCCACTAGGCAAATCAGTCTTAGAGAGGAAACCAGGATTTCTGTTCTTCAAATACTTGGCTTGAAAAATATTCACCCAGTCCTTTGACCCTTCCAAAAGGTTCCATCCCACCTTAGCAGTTAGGGCTTTGTTAAGAAATTTGATTCTCCTTTTCCCCAATACTCTAGCACTTTTAGGAGTGGATACTTTCTCCCAGGTTACCAGAGACAGTCTATTTTTCTCTTCAATTCCGGACCACATAAATATTCTCTGAATATGTTCTATATTTTCCCCAATGAAGTCTGGAATATTGAAGAGATACAGGTAGTAAATCAGAATATTCAATAAGGAAGCTTTTAGTAGTTGGATCTTCCCAACTAAGCTAAGAAGTTTCCCCTTCCACCCAGCCAACTTTTTTTGAACTCTCTCAATCAATTGGTTCCAATAATTATTTTCCAACTTTCTTGAAATCGGAGGTAACCTAAGGTAGGTTGCACATAGGATAGCTTCCTGACATCCCAATATCTTCACCGCTCTTTCCTTCACAATTTGGTCAACATTAAAGAAGTATATCTTACTTTTTTCATAGTTGATAAACTACCCTAAGATAGCAGCATATTCATTTAGAACATGTTTCTATAGGCTAGATTCCCCCACTGAGGCTTCACCAAACATGAGTGTGTCATCAAAAAACTATTGTTGGGGGTCAAGTGGGAGAGATGAAGCAACTTTAACAATTTTTAGGGTTGTAGAGTCAACAAGCTTTTGAATATTCCTTCCTAAGACCTTAGCAACTATTATGAAAAGTTAGGGTGAGAGGGGGTCACCTTTCCTCAAACCACGACCACAAGATAAATAGCCTTGGGGGACACAATTAACCAAAACATAGCACATTAGGGAGGTAACACAGGTAGAGATCAACTTAAGGAATCTTCCCTCTATCCCAAATTTCCTAAGAACAACACAGAGAAACGACCAAGAGACTCTATCATAAGCCTTAGAGATATCAATTTTCAAGGCAATCCTAAGGTTTTTACTTAGGTCCATAGAGGAGTATTTCATGGGTAGAGATGACAACATCAAGAATTTTTATGCCTTGGACAAAACCTTTCTAGTTTAGGGCAATCATTTTGTCTAACACAACTTTAAGTTTGAACACAAGGATTTTAGAGAAAATTTTATAGACTGTATTGCATAGGCTAATAAGTTTGCAATCTTTAATAGAAGAGGCATCAACATTTTTGGGAATAAGAGAAATAAAGGTGGCATTAAGTTGGTTTAGGAGCCTACCCAACATGAAGAAATCTCTAGTAGCATTAAAAAGGTCAAATTTGACAATATCCCAATAGGTTTGGAAAAAGGCAGGAGGGAACCCGTCCAGGCCAGGGGCTTTATAAGCCCCAAAAGAGAATACAACTTGTTTTACTTCTTCCATAGAAACAACATTAGTCATATTATATAAAAGTACAAGTTGCATGGAATATAAAATCACTAGAAAAGTAAGACTTACATTAATTTTGTGTGCAAGAGAAATAGTATGGGTATTGTGTGAATGAGAATAGTTTTTTCTCTAGTGATTTCATATTTCATGCAACTTGTACAATGGTTGGGAATTCGAAAAATAAACTACATATCTCTTAGAGAACTTAAAAAAATCATATCACTTCCGCAATCATATTATCCCATTTTTAGTTTATACTAACATACTTTAAAAATATTGTTGTGAACTCAATCTAAGCACATTATGAGAAGTCATCCCAATCTTGAAATAGTCAAGTGCAACATTAAAAAAATAAAATTTAAAGGTGATAAAAAATAACATTAAACCATAAAACATGAGCACTCATAATATTAAAATAAAACTGCCAAGTGTAACTACAACATATAGTTAGTTGTTTACTACCCACTTATGATAATCATTAACCAAATAGTCAAGCTAATTCATTTACTATGATGTATTCCTTAACCTAGCATGTCATAAAAAATGATAACAGAGAAGCCATAATGAATGCCACACCAATCATTATTATTGATTGCATACCAATTGTATTGTTATCACTATCAAGGCCAAGAAAATTGTCTGTTAGGTGTTACATATGAGAACCAAAGGAGATGAAATTTAGTTGATGTAAGTGCATATATAAAACTAACTCACACCTCTTATTCCCAATTGTAAGAGTTACTCTCAAGAAAGAGAATGCAATGTAAGTTGAAGGAATTTTTTTAACTTGAGCTAAGGAAGTATGAAATGTGAGCTCAAAGAATGTGAATTTTGTGTATGGCATTATTTCAAGAAAAAAAATTAAAAAAATGAAAAACATTACTTTGAAGTGTGCATGAATATTGAAATCAAAGTGGTTAATTTTTTACTATCAAATGTTTTATGTTTACATCTAAAACTATTCAATTACAAATTGATAGTTACAAAGAAAGTTAAAAGAATTACCACCGACTTATTAATATTTTTTTTTACATTTGAATACCAGTATTTATACCACTAAAATTTTAGAATTATGAAATTTTTGATATAATAATAACCTATGATTAAACTTACAAAATTAAAGAAGTCAAAACCATGTTGTATGGACAACATTAGCCTTGTATTACAAACATTAGATATTATTTCTATCTAAACCCTTAAACTATTACAACTACAAATTCAAATGCACATTGAAACACATATAAAACAAATAAACAATGCAATACCATAATATCGTGATTTACATGGGAAAACCCTTTTGAAAAAAAAAAACCACATTTCAAACACACTACTCAATTGAATTATTTAGCAACAAATAAGAGTTATAATACAATCGCAAAGCCAATGCTCTATAGGAGATCTCACACAACAACAAAATACTGGTGTAATTTCAAGAACATAATGATGTCTTAGAAAATCAATAACCTATCATACAAAATGTAATAACATAGCCTATATTTATAAACCAAGATAAATGCCAAAGACTACCATGTGTCATCTCCACATTCATTACATGCATGCAACTAAGAAGGAAGAACATGCATAAGTCTAAATTGCAACATGTTATGTCAGTTTTGGTCTTCTCAACATGCAAAGCACATGCAACATGTAAACTGAAACATTGCATGTAATGTACCTACATGCACAACTCCTTGTGTCTTGGCAACTTCCAAAATTGATTCCACCTTGGAAAAAGAATCTATCACTAATAATTGACAAATTGAAATGAGTTAACTATCAATCTATCACCAATGACTTCAATCAACTCATACAAAGTGAGATGCCTACCTCCTAAAAAATAGGACCCATGTCACTTCACATGTTTGAAGACAACTAAACTTGCCACTCTAACAAATGACATCATCTAGTACACATAAAATTAATTAACATAAGCAAATAAAACATAAGATAAATTAAATAAATAATTACCAAATAAATGCTAGGACTTCAAAGGTAGAGACACCTTAATCCCAACAATTTTTACACTCTATGATATTAGTTTGAAATATGTTTTGAATTTTTATCAACATTTCATATCATATTTTACCCCTCCTACTATCTACATCTTACTAATGGATTATAAAATGTGATCCAAAACTTTGATAAAAAATTTGCACAATCAAATTCAAAAACATTTCAAACTGTAAACTTTACCTTCCTTACAACCCAAATTGATATTTAAACATTTTAGGAAAAACTCACACATTTCTACGAATTCTCAAGCAAAATTTACCTTAGAACCTGAAATTGGCGTTATCCCTCTATCATGGCCGTTTCGTAGCACGTTTAGTGTTCGAATCCCATCGAACAAAGAACGAACAGATAACATTAAATTGAGGGGGACAAATTCATCCAGTTTTTTGCCGCTCCAGCTAGTTTGTCTCTACTGACAATCAGTCTCAATTCATTAATGTTGTCACAAGTCTTGTACATATTTTGTGCGGCACAGAATACTGCTAGTGGACGTCCTTATCAGAGTGGAAAGGCAGAAGCCATGGAGGAGCTTCCATCTTTCCTTGATAGCTTTCAAATCAGACATTACAAGTGTTCGTGCGCTCTTGTGCTCATGTTTCCCGCTGAGCTCACATGGCTGACATATTTCTCAAAGCTTGCAGAGGTGGACAGCTGTAAAAGAGAGTAAGCTTCAAGATCACCATACACCACTATTTCGATGGACCAACTATTTGTGGCTGGCCGGGTTTCATGGTACATGGCATTTGTCACCAGCGCAGACCCATGGAATTAGTTCTCACTTCTGCTTTTTTTGCAGATACCATCTTCAAATGCTGCAATTTGTAAGTCTAACTTTTTATAAATGCACATTTCCACTATATTAAAGTAGTTCTTCATCGTTAAGATTGATCGTTTTCAACAAACGTTGATATTCAATGTTTCATTTCTGTGAGTATCATTTAGATGCAATGAGTGTTAAGTGGTTTGTTCATTATCATGAAAAATGGGTTCTTGTGAATCACCATTCATGAAACATTGGTCAATGAGTTTGACTTGAAAAACTATATGGTTGAATCATGGTAGCGATATCATAATTTGACACGCTGTTGTCTATACAAAAATAATATTATTAACATTAAGTGTGTCACAATCCAATATAATCACAACTCACTAATAGGGATTATATAATTCTAACGTGACTTCAAAATTTCAATTTATAATTTAAATTAAATTCTTGTGGATAGAGAAGCTCTAGTCGAAATTCTATTAGTATTCAATCAGAACTCAACTTAATTTAATTGAATCAATCAGAGTTTCGGCTTAAGATACAAAATTGATCATGTATAGCTCACCTATTACAACACTTTATATCATACCCAATCATCTTAAGAAAGTATTAATAGAGTTTATCAACTTAGATAAGCATTGACTAAATTGCATGACATTTTATATCCCTAACACGACCTTACTAATGTTACAAAGATGATTCTATCATCTTCACCCAATGTCATAAATACTCAGTGACATTTATAGCCTAGCTCAATCACATATAATATTACTAAGGGAAAAGATTGTGATAACCTAATTGGTTCACATAATAAGTCATCATAATCCAATACACACAACAACTCAATAAGATCATTCAACCATTACATAAAAGAAAAGGAAAATAAGACCTAGGACCTAAAAGTTTGGAAAATGAATGAAACAAATCACCATAAGAAATCTTCAAATCTCTAAGCATACTCAATTCCAATGCCCAATGAGCTCCAATCTCTTTAAATTTTGTGGTTGTTTAAATAATAAATTGGACAAAATTCTCTTAACTGGAATACATAAACTATGAAAATAGATTCCTATTAAGACATTCCTCTAGTCTTGCTCCCATGACCTTGCAAAAACGTTATCTTCAAAACCTATAATAAAAAAATACATCACTGCTTCAATTAAACAAGAGAAATATGCCCAATTTTTTAATGTAAACCCTCACTAATTGGTAAACCAAATATACAAGCTCATGGGGATCCAAAACAAAAGAGTAGAAAAAAGGTCAAAATAGGACTTGATTGTAGCGAGTAGATCTATGGACAAAGATACACAAAATACTACCCAAGAGTCAATTTATCATTAGCTTCATTGATATATATATATATATATATATATATGTCTAATACCCCTATCATTACATTCGAAGCCCTTATATGGTCATCTCACATCAAGATATTATTTCCCTTTAATCCAATTCATATTGTAATCATTAAAATTATATACCTTACAATTCCTTTTTCTATGTTTTGCGCTCATTTTAGTGTTTTCCCTATTTTTTTCCCTTTTCACCCCTTTCTATTTTATTTTCCCTCTTCCTACTAGCCTTTTCCCTTTCTATGTGTCTTGATCCCTTCATATATCCTATTTCTTATCCCTATATCATCCTTTGGCCTTATTCCTATCGATTTCCTCTTTCACATGCTTCCTTCACACTTAAGTTATCTATGTTTTCATTTTCAAGGTGATTGCTTTAGAAAATTAAATGATTGCTTATCTCCAGTCATGACTAGTTTACACTCACCTTATTTCTTCCATATCACACACATTGAAAGTCCAATTGAGCTAAAACCACCTTTAATAATTTTGTTTCATTCTCCTCTTTCTCACCATTTGATCCCACTTCCTTAGGATATGGGGTAGTTGTGCCTTAAAATTGGTAGAAGCGTAAGTGCCCTACCCTCTCTTGGTTCCAATAATTAAATGAAAGTTAACTATAGGCCAACTAAGCCCAATTCAAACTTTTCATGTGCAAAATAACAAATTTTGACTATCTATAAAAGAAAGCTTCCTCACTCATTTTCATATCACACACTCGAGTTTCCTCTTGCAAATTGGATTTTTTCTTTATCTTGAAACTTTGGAGCCTTGAAGTATTGGTCTACCATTGGAGCACCATTGCATAGCTTTGAATCCATGGAATGGCTTTGTGTGGTCATATTCCTTTATTGCTTATCTTTTTATCATGTCCCATTTTCAAAATTAAATTAATTAGGAGGACCCATAGACTAAGGGATAAATTTAAGGAAATAATTATATTAATATTTTAATTTGAGCCTAGTAACTTTAATTTTAAGGACAACTTAAATAATTTTATAATTTTAATAAAATAGTTGTCTAATTGGGACATCATAAGGCCTCATATAATATTTTATTCAAAAAGTATTTTTAAACACTTGTAGAGGGAGTTTTAGGAGGGAAAATAAAATTCAAATTGAGGGGCCTAAAGGAAAATATAAAAAGAGGGTGAATTGATCAAAGGAAATATTTTAATTATTATTGTAATCAAATAATTTTATTAGAGTTTCAACACTTGTGTTTATCTTCTCATATAAGGATGAAAACCCTTGGTGTATGGAAATTTGAAGGGTGAAAACCCTCTTGGTTTCTATTTAGGATTAGATGACAAAAATCCTCTTTCTCAATGAGGTTATTTCATCTAAGAATCACATTGGTGTTGAATATTGCAAGTTTAAATCTAGTTTTAGGCAATAAGAAGCATTTTGGAGGATTTTATTTATGACAAAAACTATTGACAATTTTTAAATCTAATTTCTAGCCAAAAAAAATCAAATGTGAAATGTATTTTTTGTTGTTCTACTATTTCATAGCAATTTAAACACTTGATGATCTATACCAATGGTGTTTGTACACTAGTTGAACCTTTTTCAAATGTTGCAGTTGTCATATAACTCCCTTTCTAATGGTCATATGGCTTGATTTTTATTGTAGTTGTTGCCACCAATCAACCCTTCATCAATATAGCAATAAGACACTTGAGAGTGAGAATTTTTATTTTTCAAATATTCTAAAAATTATTATATGAGGGTTTGTTGATTTAATATTTAAAAAATTGTTTATATTTGTTTTTTATTAGAGGTAAAGCAGGTTTTGAAGGGGCCTCAAAACCCTATACAAAAACAAAATTTGTTTCAAAAGATAACCACATAGATCAACAAACATCCAACACACATCAAAAAATCAGCAAAACAGCTGCCACAAAGGAGGAACAAGAACAAAAATCTACATATTCTTCAAAATATTGGCAGCTTCCATGTCACTTTTGATGTGCATCCATAACTTTAGAAATCTCTTTGATGTGGACTCCAACTTGCAACTTAGTCTTGTTGTGATTCCTAGCATCGGGCCCATAAACATTTACCTCTTTAATCAAAACATCATGTGAACTAGCAGCCATCCCATCAACAACCTTATCAATTGAAGCGTCCTCCATCTATTTCCTAGCCTTCTTATTGAGGATAGTAAGGCCCTTCACTTCATTCCTCATAGTAGAGTTAGTCACTTCAACAACCTTATCCAACTTCATGTTAACATGTTCCATATACTCTTCCAAGGTCACAATTCTTTGTTCAAAGATTTGCTTCAGCTTAAGCATCTCCTCCGCAACAATATTTAAAGCATCAAATAGTTGGTCAACTTGAGTCTGTAGAGATGATTGTGAAGTTTCCCTAGCTTTGTTCATAGCCCCCAAACCTTCACATTGGTCATATTGGGCTCATGGAAGGCCCATTTGAACAATATAAACAAGGAAATAGTACCCTCCTTTGCTAGACCCAAAACATTAGGCAAATCCTCCCAATTAAAATTAAACACGTCCATATCCTCTGCTTCACCCTCTTGGGAGATACTATTCATTTATTGGCACTCAAATACCTCTTTCCCTTTAGCCCTAGCCACCAATGTCTATATTTTATGAAGAGAGCTCACAATTTCATCCGCAAGCATCCTCCTTTTATTTTTCTTCTCCTTCCCCTCATCAGGGGTATCCATAGCATCTTTCCTACCAACAACATTAGGAGGAGAATCAAAAAAATCCTCATGCACAAGGCTACCAGTCCACTTTGCCATCTTCTTTTTGCTACCATCCTTCAAACCCTTTTTTCTCTTAGACCTCGAAACAAGGGGCGTAGGAGTCTTATCCTCAACATCATCTTGCACATCTTTCAAGAGGGTTGAGGGAGCATCTATCCTAGTTTTATAGGGTCTATCACCAACCCCCTCCTCACTACTTGAGTTTCATACTCTGACGAAGCAAGGGAATTTGTACCTTTTTTTCCACTCTTACCAAGAGCAATGGGATGCAAATGAACATCCATAAAAGCCTCAAACTCAAGTTCATAATCGTCATCCTCTTCCAGCCTAGAATCCTCCTCCAAAACCACTTTCTTCTTTTTCCCTTTTGGACTATTCATAGGTTCCTCCTCCGACACAATATCATACTCCAAAGCCGATTTATTTTGCTTTCCTTTAGGAGCCCTCTCAGGCTACTTAGGAACCACATAAGACTTGGCATAATCCAAAATTAGGAGAATTAAACCAACATGTAGCACAAGATTTTTACAATTTCTCTTGTGATCCTTGATTCCATTTTCCAAAGAAGCCAAAAGATAGAAAGGAAATGAAACATTCTTCTTATGTCTAAAGTCATTTAGAAGAAAAAAGTGATAACCATTAATAGTAGAGAACCAATCTTCTAAGGTTATATACTTCATCAATTCTTCAACAACATCTCCCCACAGAGCTTTGATGGAGTTGCACAAGTAGCCACCACTTTTAGCCTACTCAAGCTTCATTTCTTCATCCCCTTTAAATAAGATATGCAATGCAACATTGGACTCCTTATCTCTATACACCTTTCTTCCCTTAGTAGAAAGACCAGTAATGCTCTCTATGAAGTCTCTATTAACATCAAATTCAGTACCACCCAACTTTAGAACCCTATTACACCATCCCTTGACAGACAACTTCATAGCCTTCAGATCATTCCCATGGATCTACTCCAAATATGATGTTATCCCACCCCGCTGCAACCTTTCACACACTTCTTTTTTAGTTTTCAGGGTATCACAAGAAAATGGATCAGCCCTATTTCTATCTCCACCCATGATCACAAACTTAACAAAATCCAAGAGCTTGAGGACTTTGCAGACAAAGAGAAAAAGCCTTGAAAACAAAGGAAAGGAAATACTCACAATCCATGTGAAAATGGAAAGGTGGCAGAGGAACATTATCAACCTTGAAGGTCACCCCATATGGAGGATACTCGAATTATCATAAACCCAAGTAAGATCCAACTCACAATCACTCCAAAGGATAATCTACCACGTGAATAGTGACATGTGAACACAACTCATAATGAAGCCAATGCCCACCTTAGCACTTTTGGTAATCATTGTTAAGACAAGAAAGAGACTCAATATGAAGAGGATCATCCACATCCCAGAACCTATAGCTGCTAACACCAATATTAGAAAAGACATCCACAAGACCGTTGCCCTCCTTGAATATATGAGAAATATAAAATTCATCAAATGAATTCAAATTTTCAATTGCATCCAAAATAAGGGGTTCAACACTCCAAGAGGGGGGAGTAGACTTCCTCAAGTTGTTAATAACATTTAACTAATCTCCCTCTAGCCAAACCTTTCTAAATCCTTTTGAGTGAGCAATCTTCAACCCATGATAGGCAGTTGACACTTCTGCGAAGTGGTTTGTCTAGAATTATTTATATTTTTTGTTTCGTTCAATTTATCAACATTTTATAAATTTTTCTAACTACAATAATAATAAAATATTTTTTTCTAGGGATTTCATCATTTAAATTTAATATCTCTATAATTATATATTTTATTTATGTCCTAGTTATACATGAAAAGGAATTTAAAAATTACATATTTGATAGAAATTTGAAAAAGGGTATTATAATGGTATGAAATCTTTGATCTTTCTAGCCTACAAGGTTAGATCTAACTTCTCATTCAACCCAATGAAATAAAAAATAGATTTTATTAAAGGGCGCAAAGAAAGATATAAGATCAAGGTGAAGAAATAAAATTAGAAACGGGGAAAGAAGTAAGAAGGATTTGAAAAATGAAGAGAAGACAAATATCTAGTATAATACTATAGGGCTAGTATCAAATGAAAAATCTCATGGCATAATTATTACAAATATTATATAGAATCTAAATGTTTCAAGACCAATTCAAACCTCTATCACTGAAGGAAGTGCAGGAAGCACTATTGCAAATAATATCATCATTTTGGGTTATGCATCTAAGCCTTTCTAGACTAAATTATTATAAAAGGAAGAAGATCCATGTAAATAATAAAAGAAAAAAAATAGAATGGAGATAAATTTTGTAGGATATTTTGATGAACACAAAGCTCTTGGACTATAATTTAATATATAAATGTCCCTCACCAAATTTTGTAACTTGAAGATGAATAGTGCATAAAAGAATTAAATAAGATCAATTTAAAATTAGCCTCATCAAGATTTGCAACACATATTGGGTAAGTTAACCATTCCTAATTTTTATGGTTCAAATAAATATATAGTTCATTCTTGGATTCAATTTAGTAAAATACATATTTTTTACTAAATCATATGTTTGAGGAATAAAATATAAAATTTTCTACTCTTCATCTAAAGAACAAATTATATGAGTGATGGTGTGATGGATTGGTTACCTAGGGGCACAATTTTATAAACACATATGATGATTTTAGCCATAGGTTAATTGTTAGTCTTTGTAGAAAGAATCTGGAGGTCCATTTCAAAGAATCAACATAGATAAGGTAGGATACCATTGTGAATATCTATATAGTAGAGTTCCAAAGATTATCAATGATTGTGTTAGATGTCTCTTAAAGAAGGTTCGCTATTATTTTTATGGAGGGTTTGAATAAATATCTCAAGAATTGGGTGAAATATTTCAAACCATCATTTTTTCTTAAAATCCATTAAGAGATCTCTAGTATTATAGTTTAACTTAGAACCCAAAAATAAATTTTACTCAAAGACACCACCTTTGGGTTACCAAAAGAAAACATTTTAAAAGGGAGTTCCTCATAAAAATGATATACAAAGAGAACATGTAAAGATAATTCATGAATGAGATTAGGAGGAAGAAATTGTGCTTCTCTTGTAAGGAGACATCGGAGGTTGGTCACATATGTCTTGATCTAGGATAGGTGCATTACATAGAGTTGATATTAGATAAATAATCAATATCAAAGGATCCTACGATAAAAATTAAAGAGGAAGAACTAGAACCTAAAAGAAAAGAAGAGGAAGAGATTTTAGTAGCCACTTTCTAGTGCTCTCAAGTATCACCCTTTAAGAGTTCCTTGAGTTGTGCAAAGGAAGAAAAATATAGCATTTATTGGTAGTAGGACAACTCACAACTTTGTAGATGATGACTTGTAATAAATATGGGTTTTGAAATCATGAATTTTGAAGGATTAATTATCATAGTAGTAAATATATTCAACATTCCTTTTACTAAGAGGATATAGCAACTTGATCTCACACTAAGTAATCAAAATTGGTAATGATGATTTCAATGTTGTGGGCTGGGAGAGATTAGCATGCTTTTAGGAATGCAATAGTTAAATTCCCTTTGGTAATTTACTTCTAATTATCATACCATGGAGTTGAAATTTAAATCGAAGGGGAAGGAATTGGTACTTTGAGGTATTACAAATTTCAAGGAATTAAGTTACACAGAAACACTTCCTAAACCAATCCAATGAGGAGAGTATTGTGTAAATTATTCTTTAAAATTTATAGCTATAGAAAGTAGAAAGATATATGGACATAATATAAATAATATACTATATCACAATTTTTATGTATGGAAATTTAGGTTTTGTGAGAAGAAACCCAACACTCCAAAGTATTCTAATGTATTATTTAGTAAAATAAAGGAATACAACATACTTTCAAAGAAATTATTTATTAGAGTATCACCAACATACAAATTTGGAGTAAATAAGCTAGCATAATAGTATCTACAAATGAACCATACAAAATAGAAATTCAAAGCACCAAAAAATAAGAAATAATTTAAATTGGTAATCACGATGGTTTAGAAAAATCATCAAGAAAACCACAAGAAGCATGGTGACAAACTTGGGTCCAAATTATAATTTCATCTTCTTATTCTTGGTCCTCCTAATTATTTTTAGCATCTTACTTTAGAATGCATCTTATAGCTGTAATACTTATCATATTTGAGCACCCAAACTTGGGTAGCTCTATTTATCATCATTCAACATACTCAAATATGCTCCATCATAAGTGTCCATACCTATCATAATTCTAGTCAAGATTCAAATGTAACCTCCCTCTTAAATTCTCTTATGCAACACATAATATATCATATGTAACTCCCTTCATGATTACATTACACACACCATGTATTTCATCCAAGTCATCTATCAATTCCACCTAGGGTTATCCTTTTGATATAGTCACCATAATTCAAAACAATACAAAATCCATATCATACTAGTTTTGAAAATAAAAGGGCCTAACTAAAATGAGGTTCACCCATATCCCACACAAGTAAAGACCAAACTCATAATCAAATCAAGCCAAAATATCATGGTCAAGGGAAAATCCAACACCATGAACCCTCTAAATGAAATCATTTTTCCTAAATCAATCCAAGTATAATGACTAATGAAATTTTCCATCAACCTAAATATGATCCTTATAATGATGAGGATGGTCTTATCCATCAACATGAATATGATCCTTCTAATGATGAGGATGGTCTTGTCTATCAACCTCAATATGATTCTTATGATGATGAGGATGATCTTATCAATCAACTTAAATATGACCCTTAAGATGATGATGATGATGATGATAGCATTGACCAAGACGCCATTAATAAGATCCTTAGGGATTATCTTGTCATAGATTCCATACACCCCACCATTAAATCCCATATCCCCAAACCCTAAGATCTCCCAAGCACTAGCTACCTTATAAACCAACATCACACATCCATGACTCATCCTTATCTAACTTTTGGTAAGGAAAATGCCATCCTAGAACAATATCCCCCATCTCCAAAATCAATTTAATTTGAACTATATTCAACCAGCTTATTTAAATCTAATAAATCACTTGCATCTGCCTCCTCCAATTCATTATCACCCAAGTCCTTTGATTCAACCCAATCTACTAAAAATATTTTCCAAGAACTACTTGCATGGGATAAGAAAACACAATCCAAGAAATCCACGTTCACAAAACCTATCCATGAGTCTCCTACCACTATGCCTATCCTAGATCAAATATAGTTAAACACTACCATCTCCATGAGTCAACCTACATGAGAAGATAAACATAAAATTTCATGAAATTCATAAAATCCAAAAAATCCATGTGTCATAAGGTCCAAAAATATCCCACCATCCCAAGCATACAATTATATATGACATTAGGAATATATACCAAAGGCCTATTAAATATAGGGAATATAAATTCAATGCAAAGTGTATCCATATTTTCTAAAAATAAAGTAAAGCTATGTCAAGATATTTCTCTAAATCATGTCACAATGAGTTCCAACATTAATCGAGATCAAGTTATTGAGAAAATCCTGAGTGATGATCATTATATACTTGAATGTTAATCCAATATTTGAGAAAAATATAATAGATGACTATGAAACCCATGACAATGTAATCTTTAATCAAGATCCTATTTATGATCATGACACCAAAAATCTGATCTTTGATCATGATCCTGTTATTGATCCCAAAATCTAATATGATCACATACTCCACTTTATCCCATCCATGGCAATGAAATCAAATACGATCACACACACTCCAAAGAATCCCATACCCTAATATGAGACACTTGCCTCCCTTGAACACATACATAGTCAAACAAATTATATGAATCCCAATATCTATAAGGATTCACAAGAAAATTTTGATCACATTGAGCATATCATTGATCAAGATACCATAGTTACAAATATAGATAAAGCAAAATTATTTTATAAGTTGGGTTTGAACACTTTCATATGGTTTTTCCTTCTTGCAGAAGAGAACATATATCTTTCTACTAAGTCATTTTTTCCTAATGTTGGATTATGATCACATCCATACTCCAAAAACTCCCATATCCCAAGATGATACACTTTCCTCCCTTGGATACATAGATAGTCAAAAAATTATATGAATCCCAACAATTAGAAATAAGGAGAAGGAACAATAATTCTATAAGCTAGGTTCCACCATTTTCATATGGCTTGACCTTCTTGTAGAAGAGAAAATAGATCTTTCTACTAAGTTATGGTTTCCTAATGATGGATTTGCATCCTATTTCAAAAGTGAAAAAGTATCCTATGGAAAAAATGTGAAAGCCTAGGATACAATGGTAAAGAGTTAGACATTCATGAACAAGGAATTCTAGAACTAGTATCAGTATATGAAAATAACATATATCAAGATATTGGTTGTAGATCTCCAACCAAGCAATCTAATGGTGACAACTCAATGATATTTGGGGCAACCTTGTCCAATAAAAAAATCAAAATAGAGGTTGTCCATAAATCTTCCAAGAATTCTCCATCCACCTATCATTCCTTAATTCCTCCATTCATTCTCATATCCCACATGCACAACATCCTAGACCCCTTGATTGAGACCAAAAACATCACAAATTATACAAATTTAAGCATTCCCATGAAACAAAACATTGATATCAACTACCAAAGAAAAAGCTAATGCAGATTCTATCTCAAAATCAAAGTGAATCTAAAAAACATGTTAGAACACACAAATATATTAAGATGAGGGGTGAATTAGTATATGCCTCCATGAATTCAATTCAAAACTTAACAATTAAAACTTGTAACTAGATAGAACATTCAAAACAAGAACACAATCATAACACCAATTTTACATGGAAAACCCAACAAGGGAAAAACCATAGTGAGAAACCTTCTTGGAGCTACTATCCAAATTTAGCCTCACAAAATGAAGCAATAGTTACAATAGGTTTTAAGGCCTTTAACCTAAGGAATTTTACAACTCCCTATTGAACACTTATTGAATGAGGTTGAAACCTCATAATACAACTTTAAATGATCAACCACCACTATAACACTTTTGTTGTCTTTGTCTCACAGCCTTCCACACTTACGCTCCTCTACATTTGACTCACTGCCTCCAACATTCACACTCACTTCTTCTTTTAGCTCATTTCCACTAGCACTCACTCACTTTGGTTGGCTCACTACCTTCTGTAATTCACTTATACTCTTTTACTTTTGGCTCACTACCTCTAGCATACATTAAATACTTCTCTGCAAATTTACGCTCATATATTTGCCTTCAATGTACTGCTTTCAAAAAATTACATTAATCATACATTGAACACATGTACACTTTGATTACACACTTGATCTTTCATTTATACCTTCCCCCAATATCAAATTTTTTTCTCCTTGTCAACCACATAGAAGCGTATGAACATGAAACATGCAACAACCATATGGATTCAACTCCAAAATATCTAGGAGATAAGAAGGCCCTATTTTAACTTTGCATGCATTCCCATGCTAGTGCACACCACAAAAACTTGGTGCAAACAACTTAAAGTACAAACTCAGCCCAACAAACACTCAACCCTCAAAATATTAACTCCAAACCACACACAATATCAAATATACAAGATAGAATCATGTGGATTACCTCACAAGAAAAAAATGATATTAAAAAAAAATTCCATGCCCTTATTTGACATCTTCACGCAACATTATGCTGGCACAAGAAAATAGGCACAAAACTAGTATCTATTGCAAACCCAAACAACACAACTCTGAGATAGAACAATGATAGCTCAACTTGCAGTACACTTCAACAATTGGAACTTGAAAGGAGAGGAAAAATAGATATTGTTAACTCATTCTCCAAACCAAAATACCACAATAGCAACTACGAAACCCTTTGATGACTGCAACAACACATTCTTCACTCTGCTTACTCAAGAAACTTCTACAATGACTGTTATGAAGAAAAAATAGGAACATAAATGATTTTCACTTGACTTTTCCTATCCTTCAAACCATGGGACCATATCTTCAAAAGTGGAGGAATGTGGAGCATTCTCTGGAGCTTTTTAGAGCACCTTCCCGAGCCACTGACTATAAGAGATTATTTTATGTATTTTACATCAAAATATAGTGAATACAACATCCATAGAAACATTCACTTATTCATGAACAATAGGAAAAAACTATTATACCCACTCATGACATTCAACATCATACATCTTGATTGTAGCTTATGCAACCATCCACACATTATCACTTTGTTGACAGCAAAAACATCATCAAAAGACTCCATACTATTGAAATCAATGGCAACATCTACAACATAATTGCAAAAATATCCCCCTTTGGCATTGATGGAAACACCAACATGATATGAAATTTTCCCCCTTTACTCTATATTCCCCCTTTGACATCAAGGACAAAGGGCTAATGGTCTTCAATAGAACTTGTAGCAACATACAAGCTCCCCCTATCTACACAAACCTCAACATTCTTCTACCTGCTCCCCTTGAGAGGTAGCCATCATCAATCTGGGGATAAAAATGTGACTTGAATTGCCCCCCTAGACAGATGCACTAACTATGCATCTAGTTAGAAGGAGGGGCAACAACCCCTAACTTCTACCTGAGATACTCAAATGTGTCCCTTGAAAGTTCCTTTGTGAAGATGTCTACAATTTGTTCCTTTGTGGGAACATACTCCAATCTTATTTCTTGATCCACAACTTTCTCCCTTAAGAAGTGATACTTAATAGATCTGTGTGCTTGGTTCTAGCATGCATCACTGGATTCTTTGAAATATTGATTGCACTTGTATTATCACACATAATTGGAATGGGCTCATCATACATTGCCTTGATGTCCTTCAAGGTTTGCTTCATCCATAAAACTTGGGTGCAATAAGATGTTGTAGCAATAGATTATGCTTCTATTGTTGATAAGTACACTAAGTCTTGATTCTTACTAAACCAAGAAACCAATATGTCTCCCAGAAAGAAAGCTCCACCATTGGTACTTCTTCTTTCATCAACACTACCAGACCAATCAAAATGAATATATGCGTTCAAAGAAAACTCATTACCCTTTTGATACCACAATCCATAGTCCAGAGTTCTCTTCAAATATCTAAAAATCCTCTTGATAAAATTTACATGAGTTTCTTTTGGATCAGCTTGAAACCTTGCAACCAAGCGAACAACTTGCATAATATAAGGCCTTGAAGCAGTTAAGTATAGTAGGCCCCCAATCATAGACCTATACAGATTCCAATCGGCCTTAGGTGAAATATCATCCTTACTCAAGTGACAACCAGATACCATTAGAGTACTCACTCATTTACAATATTCCATACCAAAATTCTTTAGCATTTCCTTAACATATTTTTCTTCAGAGATAAAGATACCATTATCTAACTGTGCAATTTGAAGTCCAAGAAAGAATGATAGCTCACCTAACATATACATTCCAAATTCTTTTTGTATTTCTTCATCAAACCTCTTACGCATTTCATCATTTCCACCAAAGATTATATCATCAATAATACACAACAACAATTATAATCTCTTTATCCTCCATTTTTATGTACAAACTACTATCTATGGTACCTTTCTTGAAGCCTTTCTAAAATAGGTACTTGTCCAACCTTGCACACCAAGCCCTAGCGACTTGTTTGAGACCATACAATGCCTTTTTGAGTCTGCATACCATTTTTGGGTCTTTTGATAGTTAAAATCCATTAGGTTGTTCTATGTAGACTTATTCTTCTAGTTCACCATTCAAGAAATCATATTTCACATCCATTTGATATACTTTGAAGTTATTGTGAACAAAAAATGCAAGAAACATTCTGATAGCCTCCATTCTTGCTACAAGAGAAAATTTTTCTTCAAAGTCAATTCCGTCCACTTGTGAATATCCTTTGCATACTAGTATTTCTTGATTTCTCACAACCTCTCCATCTTCATTTAGTTTGATTCTAAACACCCCATTTTTCCAATTACATTCTTATCTATAGGCCTTGGAACCAATTCCCAAGTCTCATTTTTCTCATTCTTATTTAGCTCTTCTTTCATTAATTGTATCCATCCTTCATCTTTGCTAGCATCAACAAAAAAATATGTTCCATTCTTAAAAACAAAGAAAAGTTTACCTGTCCATTTTTCTTTGTAAATCTTCTTCTTGTCTGCACTCCTTCATTTTTATCTCCAATGATTTGATCTTCTAAATGATTTCTCTGCACATACTTGGTAGGAATTTTGGGGATATTTTTTTGTGCTTCTTCATTCTCTTCAACTTCTTCTTCCTTCTCTATTTAGGTAGATTCATTTGAAAAACAATCCTCTTGCCCATGTGTGTTGTGATGTGACTCTTCATCCACTCTAACATTTACATTGTCAACAACCTTCCTTAGCCTTTTATTATAGCATTTGTAGGCTTTGCTCCTAGTCAAGTACCCAAGAAAGATTACTTCATCTGATCTTGAATCAAACTTTCCCAGACATTCTTCATCTCTTTTGATACATCTTCTTCCAAAAATTCTAAAATATTTGACAATTACCAATCTCCCATACCACAACTCATAGGGTGTTTTAGTGTTATCCACCCTTAGTTGACCTCTTTTAAGGATATAGAAAATAGTATGGATTGCTTCTTTCCAATTCAAATCAAGAAATTTGGCTTCATTCAAAAGAAAATTTTTCATCTCTTGAACAAGTCTATTCTTTCTCTCCACTACTCCATTTTGTTGAGGAGTTCTAACAACATAATAGTGTCTTTATCCCATGCTCTTCACGAAATTATTCAAACTCGCTTGATGTGAAATCATCACCTCTATCAAACCTCAAACACTTGATTCTAGCATTCATTTCATTCTCAACCATTGATTTGAAAATCTTAAATCTATTGAAGGCTTCTAATTTTTCTTTTAAGAAAGTAACCCATGTCATTCTAGAGAAATCATCAAAAAGTAACATGAAATACCTTTCACCCTAAAGATTAATTGTCATGGTGGTTCTACATAGATTAGTATGAATTAGTCCCAAAGGTCTTGTAGTAGAATACTCCTTGGTTTTGAATCTTATACTTGTCTTCGTCCCAATCTGACATTCTCTACACATGGTGTTTGCAAGTTTGACAACCTTAGGAATATCTCTTATTGCTTGTATGGAGATTATATTCACAAGGTTATCAAATTTGATGTGTCTCGTCCTCTTGTGCCACAACCAACATTCATTATTTTATCCTAGAAGATAACTTCTTCCATTTACACCCTTAAGGTTGTATAAGTTGCCTTCAGTCCTTGAACCTTCAGCCACCAATCTACCAGACTTAGCCTTTCTGATTTCACATCCCTGCTCATTAAATAAGAGATTGTATCCTTTTGTTACACATCCAACTTGCACTAAGAATATTATGCTTTAGACCTTCAACATAGTAAACATCTTCAGTTTTGGATTTTCCATCAATACTTACAGTGCCCTCTCCACATATCTTTATTGATGAAATGTCTCCAAACATTACTAATCTATCATTCCATTTTAACCAACTTGATGAATTTGATTTTTTCACTAGTCATGTGACTTGAACACCCATTTTCTATTACTCGGATATTTTTTTTCCCTAAGCATGAAATGGTACTTGGAAAATCATTGAATTTTTATTGCTTATTTCATTGACTTGCTCAACATCATCTGCCTTTTGAATGTCTGATTTTTAAAAAATTTATTGTATACCTAGCATTGTTTCAGATATGACATGTCACATTGACATCCACCAAAGAAGCAAGATAATTTTGTACTCTTAAAATTTCTTCTATTCATTTCAAATTTGCATTTTATAGCTTTGTGTCCATACTTATTGCAAATGAAACAATAACCAAAAAATGCATGATTGAACCTATTTGTGGAGGGCCTTCTTGCATGATGAGATATTTCTTTAGGTCTAATATCAACTTTCTGACTAATGGACATGGATTTCTCCAATTCCATTTTGAGTAGAAGGATCTCCTTCTGAAGATTTTTACATTCACTTATTTTGGATTCAATCAATGCCTTTTGCCTTTTGTTCTCTTTCCTTGCACATTCTAGATCTTTAAGAGAAAAAAGAAGTTCGCCTTCAAAATAAACTTCACCCTCTTCTTCAACTATAGCTTTTATTGAACTTCTAGAGATCATAGTGGCCATAAATAGAGATTCATATCCATTATCATCTGAAGAGTAGTGGTCTCCTTCATCTGAGGAGTAGTATTCTTCTTTGAAGAGGAGATTCCTCTTGAAATTGTTTCTTTTGAAACTCTTGTTGCTAATTTCATTTTCTCCAATTGGAAAATTTGAATCATAATGACCAATTCTTCCACAATTGAAACATTTGAATGGTAATTTACCTTTGTACTTGTCTGATCCTTTCTTCAATTTTCTCACAAAGTTTGCTTCTTCTTCCTCTGAATCAATGGGTGATCCAGATGCTTCTTCTTTCTTCACAATTTTGAATGCAACTTCTCTTTTGTGTGTACTTTGAACTTCATTCCTCATTTCATAGGGTGTGAGGGATCCAAACAACTATTCCATAGTAATCTTTGTCAGATCCTTGGCTTCTTCAATTGAAGAAACTTTTGAGTCAAAACGATAAGGGAGAGTCCTTAGAACTTTCTTTACAACCACAAAGTCAGTTATGTCTTCTCCAAGACATTTGATTCCATTCATAGCTTCATTTACCCAGAGAAGATAGTTGGCTATGTTATCCTCTTCCTTCATATTCAAATTCTCAAGAAATGTTCTATAGGATTGTAACTTTTCTTGATTCACACTATCATTTCCTTCATAATGATTCTTGAGTCCCATATTTCTTTTGTAGTCTTGCATTACACTACCTTGAAAAATTCATAATTATCTAACCCAATTAAGATATAATTATTTTCTTTATCATTATTCTCATGAGCCCTTTTTGCATTTAGATCATTGATAGGATGAGTAGGTTCAACATAGTCATCTTTGATAGCTCTCCAAACATCATAAACAAGTAATGTGAGATAGGAACCCATCCTCACACTCTAGAAGGAATAGTTTTTTCCACCAATCTAACGTGCCTTAGAAGAGGACTCCTTCTGATCCATGTGCTCTAAACTAAGATCTACCTTCTTCTGTTAGGTTGCACCAAAGAACTCAACTCTAATACCAATTGTTACAACACACATGTATACTAGGAGGGGGGTGATTTAGTATATTCCTCAATGAATTCAATTAAAAACTTAACAATTGAAACTTATAACTAGATGGATCATTAAATACAATAGCACACAATCATAACACTAGTTTCATGTGGAAAACCCAACAAGGGAAAAACCATGATGAGAAAGCTACTTGGGGCTATTGTCCAAATCTATCCTCACAAAATGAAACAATAGTTGCAATAGGTTTTAAGTTTTTTAACCTGAGAAAGTTTACAAATCCTCACTAAAAACTTATTGAATGAGGTTGGAACCTCATAATACAACTTTAAATGATCAATCGCCACCACAACACTTATGTTGCCTCTAGCTCACTACCTTTAGCACTTACACTCCTATACCATTGGCTCACTGCTCTAGAATTCACACTTGAACTTATACCTTCAACTCAATACCTCTAGCACTCACTTACTCACTTTGGTCATCTCACTAACTTTCACACTTCACTTATACTCTTCTACTTTTGGATCACTTCCTCTAGCATACATTAAATACTTCTCTGTAAATTTTCACTCATATCTCTTCCTTCAACACACTTCTTTTGGAAAATTACATTAATCACACATTAAACACATGTACACTTTGATCACATAGTTGATCTTTCATGTATACCTTCCCCCAATATCAAAAAATTTCTCCTTATTGACCACATATAGAAGTGTATGAACATGAAATGTGCAACGACCATATTAAGTGGGATCCAAAACATCTATGGGAGATAGAAATTTAATGTGGTCCAAGCCAGGGGATAAGTAGGACCTATTTTAACTCTACATGTATTCCCATGTTAGTGCACACCACAAAACTTGGCACAAACAACTTAAAGTACAAAGTTGGCCTAGAAAACACTCAACCCTCAAAATATTAACTCTAGACCACATAGGGTACTAAAGAGACCAGATAGAATCATGCATATTACCTCACAAGAGAAAAATGATATTCAAAAACATGTATATGCCCTTATTTCACATATTCATGAAACATTATGTCGGTGCAACGAAAAATACATAGAACCAATATCTATTGCAAACCCAAACAACATAGTTTTGAGATAGAACAATGATAGCTTGAATTATGGTAGACTTCAACAACTAAAACTGAAAATGAGAGGATATATGGACATTGCAAAATCATTCTCAAAACCACAAGACCGTAACAACAACTACAGAGAAATGTGAAGCATTTCTCTGACCCTTCCATGATTGCAACAACACAATATTCACTATGCTTACTCAAGAAAATTTTGCAGTCACTTCTGTGAACACAAAATAGGAACATAGATGCTTCAAAATTAAATTTACCTATCCTTCAAATCATGGGATCATATCTTCAATAGAAAAGGAATTTGGAGCATTCTTTAGAGCTTTCAAGAAAACCTTCATGAGCCACTGACTGTAAGATATTCTTTTATGTAATTTACATCAACAAATTATAAATATAACATTCATAGAAACATTCACTTATTCATGATTAGTAGAAAATAATTGTTATATCCACTCATGGCATCCAATGTCATGCATCATGATTGTAGCATATGTGTAACAATCCACTCATTATCACTTTGTTGACAACAAAAACATCATCAATAAACTCCATAGTGTTGAGATCAATGACAACATCTACAACATACTCCCAACACAACATACATCCAACAAATAAGAAGAAGTCAAAAGAATGACATGGATCCTATAGAAAATTAAATTGATGAATCCAATCAAGGTGGGTCATCAAAAGCAATCCATAATTTAAGAGTTGCATATTACATATAATAAGTGTGCATCACCTTCAAAATTGTCATGCAAAAATTCACTATCCAAAGAGAATGTTGGTCCCAATTCTAAGTCAAATCCCAAATCCAAATCCAATTTTACCACCCAATCCCAACATCCCTCATTTCACTTGAAACCTCAAATCCCTAAATTCAAAATCCATCAATCCACACATCCACCTCCAAAGCACCAATTGTCACATCTGTAATCCAAATCCAAATCCTCACCTCCACCATATAAATCCACACAAATTTCCTATAAATCTAAACTAAAACCTAGAATCCACCACATATTTATAGCCGCACTTTACCACAAGAATTATGATGGCACTATATCAATATTTTTATATTTGGACAATGTCAACCCAACTATCAAAGAGCGTCGTCACACTTGTGTATTGTATATGAGTGTAGCAATCCTATTGAAGCAATTACATAAGACATGATACTATTGGAGTTCCATAATCAAAGCATCAAGATAAACTATCCATGCACATGATACTTAAAATCCAAAATTCTAAAAAAAAAAAATCACAATATAGAACAAATTCAAAAAAAAAGAAAAAAGAAAAAAAAATAATAAAGAGAAATAATTTGTCCAATGGTGAAAACCACTTCTTGTGGCACCTTGGGCAAGTACCATGATGAAAACCCATTTGTGGGTGTCATGTGTAAGTTATCTATCTATGAAAACCTTGAAAGAGGGGCAAGTTGTCTCATCCATTCTATCAAACCTATCCATCCTATAATGTCATTCCATAATATACATCCACCATGTCTATTTCACCATGCCTCATCCATATTCCCTACTTCCTTTCTCTTAACAATGATTGGGGGAAAATGATGCATACTTTGGAAAACTCTTGACATAGCTAGATCCTTTTGCCACACACTATCTACCATCACTTAGTTACATAAATAGTAATACCCAACACATATGTTGTATCAAAACATGTTAATCCTATGTGATGTAGTACTTGAACATCTCCCCCTAAATCCTTCCATCATTCCATATCCTCTCCACTCCACCCAATCCGTCAACCATTCTATCCAAACCATGTTTATCCTTATCTCTAGGCTTGGATTATCCCTTGCCATTGGTTGCCCCAACAAAATGACAAACAAAAGCAAGGACTTTCCCAAGCATATTCCCAATTTATAAGAATTCTCCACAAAACACTTTATACATGTTGAAGCCCTTAAATCCACACATACCCTATCCAAAATATTGCGTCCATCCAAAAATATCTATAAGATTTGTTCCTTATCTTGCTAAAATTTGTGTTTAATATATAATAAATCCAATCAATCATCATCAAGATATGTCTTTCCCAATCCTTACATTTTTTCAAGATGCATCCTTCCCACACTAACATTGCTATCATCATCAACCAATCAATCAATTTTTAGCTTGAACATGGGAAAATTATAATCCAAATCCGTATCATTGATCCTTAGATCCAACCAATCCATATAATCCCATATTTTTATACACCCTTGGCTTTAACATGTCATTGGATACCAATTTGTGTTTTTTGCATGCTTTTTAATTGCTTGTTTTAAGGGTTTGTGTTTATTTGTTGTCTATAGTCTTAGTGCTCCTTCCATCACACCATCATAATTGTCTTCATTCTTCATATGATGGCATGCCAACAATAGCTTGTATATTGGATCACTATTCTAATTACAACTTCTTTTGAGTATCAATCCATATGCACACGACACATCGTCATCATGATCCCTTATATCACTGTGCATTACACTAAATTCTATAATAAAATCATTTTTTCTCCTTGCATGTGAAATTACTTTGACTTGGCATATATTCTTATCCATTACATCCTTTATCATTATCTCATCATTCATCCATAATCCCAATCATATTTTTTTGTTGCATTATATCCTTGTGATATTTCATCATCCAACATGTACATCCATGTAATCAAATCTAATCATCCTATTGGAATCAATCATCATGCCCAATCCTTAATCCACCATCAATCCTATATTTATGGTACATTTAAATCATCATTAACATGATTTCTCTTAAGCCAATTTTTATCCTTTATGACATATTTTTATCACCCTTTATATTTTCAAGATACCTATTGGGTTTCATTTCACTCAAAAAATCTCTTGAGGGGGCATCACTTCCATCATCATCCCTAAGCAACCACAAAAATTTCCACTTGAGCTTCACTTCATCCATCCTAATTTGTATCTCTTCTTTGACACATCACCACTTAGTTGTATTGTATCAAAGAGGGGTAAAATTTATACACCTAAAATATTCCCTAGTCATCCATCACCTAACCCTAATTGATCAATTCCATCATCTAGTCATAATCAATCTAATCACCTTCACCTATCCTAATTGACCAATATTATCACCTTCACCTATCGTATTATTTGATTAGTAACCTTTCTCTATCTCCTCACAATAAATAAATCAATAATTACATAGTCCCATTATTCTCTCAATACATTCCAAGAATAAAGGCCGCCTAGGAAAACTTGTCCTTATGGCTCTCTTACTCTCTCAACACAGTCAAAAGTTATAGCCTTATTAGGTTCACATGTCCCTAATTTCCCTCATGCTCACAACTACTTACTAGATTTTGTAAGTTAATCCTAGCCTTTCATAATATAACCACTTTCATCTACACCCTGCATCTTCTCTTTGATCCTATGGAATTCCTCTCAACCATTATCCACCCTTGATGGTGATCCCACAATATTGGTTTACAATTTTTTGCCAGACAAGACACTGAAATAAAATTTTTTTTAACTAAATCTTCACTTTCGGGCACCTATAGCAGCTAAACCGTGAGGAATTTGAAGATGATGCAAACTAGTGATTTGTGAAATTTTGTCTGCAGATTCTAAATATATTTTTTCAAAAAAATTGGAATCATATTGCACTTCTTTTTCCATCTCCTTCGAAAACTATTTTTTTTCAATAAACAACATTTTTAAGGAGTGACACTCACCATATACAACATAACCTTTTTTCCATGAAGGATAAAATTCTATTTTCTTCGAATTTAGATTTGTAACTACGATTTCTAGTGCTTCCAATTGGTCTCACAGTGTTTTATTAAAATATTTTTTCCTTAATCAAGTTTAGAAGTCAAACCAATTACAATTCAGACATAGGCGGACTGTATAATACATAACTTTTTTTGTATGTGTATCGCCAAAAAGTGTAGCCTTGACACTTTTCACTCATTTGGACATTTTCCTATGGATTTTGTACCTTTTTCAACCTATTTTTAGCCCTTTTCCAAGCCTTGTGTCAAAGTTTTGTAAGGTGTTGTAATACATTTTGACACTTTCCTAGGCTTGACATAACTAAATCAACCCTTTCTTATGCTATAATGACCCCTTAATACACATACATGACTTACTTTAGTGTTTTTTGTGAGACAATCCCAACAAGAAATAATAATCACACTTCAATGCCCAAAATTCAATGAAAAATGCTCAGGTGGACTAGGTCACCCCCTTGGGCGACTTAGTCCCATGTGGCTTAAAATTTAAACTTAATATTATTTTGGGATTTTGTCTCTAAAACTATAAGGTCGGCCTATATGGTATTATTTTCGAGAAATTAGGGCACAAATTCTATAAATAAGTGTTTTTCCCCTCATTTTCCACTTCTTCCATCTCATTTTTCTCCTCACTCAATCTTCTCAAGCACTCATCCTCTATTCTTCTCAAGAAAGCTAGGGTTTTTGTATATTAAGTCACCAAGACATCTCTCCAAGGCATTCAAGGGTTGATTGCTACAACAACACAAGATCATTCATCATGACAAGGTATTAGCCCCATCATTTCATGTTTCATTACTTTATTTCTCCATTTGATTTGATTATCTAAAAAGGGGTTTGACCAAGGCAAACTCCTATACTCTAACAATAAATATTTTTCTTCCTTCTTTGTGTGTTTGTAGATTTAGGTGCCTTGAAGGCTTGGAAACCATTGAAGAGTGGATTGAAGACTTGTTGAAGACACCTCCTTGATAGCTAGGGAAAAACGTCCACAAAAAGACACCTATAGGCCGAGAATCAAAGTTGTAGATCTGAACACCCAAAGAAGCAGAAAATGTAGACCAAGACCTCCATATTACACTTCCAAACATCCTAAAAGGCTAAAAGGGACTAGGTCACCATTAGTGGAAAGCTAGTCCCACCATACATGCATTTTAGGATTTTTTGTAGATCTGAGTACCCTTTTGGCAGAAACGAGTTCTAGCATATTTTCACAGAAAAGGGACTAGGTTGCCTAGAATGGTGTAAGTGTCCTTCTCAGGTTCTGCATCAATTTTTCTAGGATTCTAGAACTTCATGACATCCCTCTTTCGGCAACACAAGGGCAGACAACTAAGAGGGGGGGTGAATCAGTTATCCCAAAATTTTAAACTTATTAATCTTATTAACCTTAATTCTCAGATCTGATTATTAACAGTGAAAGCATGAATCAACAACACATCAGAAACACACATGACACCAAGATTTTTTGTGTGGAAACCCTGTTAGGGGAGAAACCATGGTGGAGGTCAATCCAAAAGTTATACCCTATTAATAGTATAAGAAGGATATAAGAGGAATGCACATGCATTCAGGCACACTGCATAGAGCTCACTGCTCAAAGAAAGACTCATTTTCTTATAGGAAATATTTAGATTAAAACCATCTAAATAAATTGAACTGAGAGAGTAGCATCTACAAATGCTTGAGTACAGTTTCGATTAAGCACATGAACACTTCTTCACTATCTTTCACTCTTCTTCACACTCCGATCTTCTTTCGAATGATCTGAAATTTTTTCACACAACACTCACACACTTCACTTTTCACATTCATCAAATGAGATAAAAAATCGCTTATATATATCCATAATAATAAATTACATTGCTTTATGTCGACTTCAACAAAATAATCGAATGAATGCAAAATGTTGGACCAAAACAATAAAGATCATCAATGCGTATCAAACAAAGTTTTCCACAACATAGTAGGGACCTAAAAAAATATCCTTGAGCATAAAACACCTTCAAATATTCTTCCTCGAAGATCCATAACATGCTTCAAACACCTTGTTGACCATGAACATGAGAAATATGAATACGCAAGAGAAAATATTGGATCACGAGCACAATGATCAATGTGGATGTGAAACACAGTTAGAACATGATCTAGAATTATCCACGAACATCACAAGAACATACACAACAACTCAAATTACCAGAATGACATTTCCTTCTTCCATGAACACCATTTGCAATAACAGAATAGTTGTTAGAACACATAAACTTAAAACTTCCTCAGATCTTCATGTGCACCTCTGAAACTTATGGAGTAGAAACTAGATAGGCTTGAAAACAAACCCTTTAATCCACAACATCTATTTTACAACATACTGAGTTTTCCTCCATACTGATCTTCACTGTTCCACAGACAACCTGTAACATATTTATTTCAATTTTCTCAATATCCTTGACATATACAACCTTAAAGACATTTATGCTAATAGTGTTGACATCAATGACAACCACATATCAACAAATCAACCACAAAATCCAATAATCTCCCCCTTTGGCATTGATGGCAACACATGATGTGAAAAATACACCATCAACGCAACTAAATCTTCTTCCAACAATCTCCCCTTTACACATTTCTCTTCTCATACTATTCTTCTCCCCCTTAATTTTAGCTCTTCCATAGTTTTTCACATTAATATTTTCCCCCTTTGACATCAATGGAAAAGGTAGACAAGCTCTGAACCACATATCTAAATCATTTGACTACTCCCCCTGAGTAGCAACCACCACAACATCAATCCGGATCAAGATATGACTATGAATGCACATACTAATGCAAACACTATGCATCTTAGTTTTTATTAGGAGGGGAAATCACCCCTAACTTCTCTATGAGATACTCAAAAGTATCCTTAACCAAATTCTTAGTAAAGATGTTTGTAATTTGTTCCTTAATAGGCACATACTCTAGTTTCACTTGCTTATCACTCACTTTATCTCTCAAGAAGTGGTACTTGATAGATATATGCTTTGTCTTTGAATGCAACATCAGATTCTTAGAAATGTTTATAGCACTTGAGTTATCATAGAATACGGTAGTAGGTTCATCATACACAACTCTGATATCTTTCAGCATCTACTTCATCCACAATACTTGAGTACAATTGTTAGCAGCAACAATATATATAGTCTCTACAGTAGACAAGGAAATGGCATTCTTCTTTTTGCTTAACCATGAAATCAATTTCTTTCCCAAGAAAAATTCTCCACCACTAGTACTTTTCCTATTGTTCACATCTCCTACCCAATCAACATTAGTAAAGTCACTTAAAGTAAGATCATCATCTTTAGGATACCATAGGCCAAAATCAAATGTTCCCTTCAAGTATCTAAAAATTATCTTCACAACAGTCACATGAGATTCCTTAGGATCGGCTTGAAATCTAGCAACAATGCACACAACATATTTGATATCAGGTTTAGTTTGAGTCAAATAAAGTAATCCACCAATCATTGATTTGTATCTAGTCTGATTTTCTTTCGAAGAATCATCATCTTGTGTCAACTTGCATTTGGTCACCATGAGTGTACCAACTGGTTTTGAATCTTCCATACCAAACTTCTTTAGCAATTCTCTCACATACTTGGACTGAGATATAAAGATCCCTTTATCTACCTGAGTAATTTTCAATCCCAAAAATAATTTCAACTCTCCAATCATTGACATCTCAAACTCATTATGCATCTCATTAGCAAGCTTCATGCACAAACCATCATCTCCTCCAAAAATGATATCATCAACAAAGACTTCAACAAACAAATATTTATCATCATCAATCTTGAAATACAAATTACTATCAACAGTACCTTTGTTAAATCCAATCTTCATCAATTACTTATCTAATCTGGCATACCAAGCTCTATGGGCTTGTTTGAGTCCATACAATTCTTTCTTCAACCGACAAACCATATCTCCCTAATCAGTCAATTGAAATCCATCAGGTTGATCAACATACACCTCTTCCTCTAATTCAGCATTTAAAAATGATGACTTGACATCTATCTGATAAATTTTGTAGCATTTATAAGTAGGATGATCAAGAAACAATCTCACAGCTTCAATTCTAGTAACATGAGAAAATGTTTCTTCAAAGTCAATACCTTCCATCTGAGAGTATACTTTACATACCAGTCTTTCTTTGTTTCTGATAACTTCACCTTGTTCATCCAGTTTGTTTCTAAAGACCCATTTAGTTCCAATTACATTTGTGTCTTTAGGTCTAGTAACAAGAATCCATGTATTATTCTTCTTAATTTTTTTTAGTTCTTCTTTCATAGCTTCAATCCAATGTTCATCTTTGCATGCTTCATTGACATTACTTGGCTCATCATTTGAAATTAAATAGTATTCTTCTACAATTCTTCTCCTAGTCTGAACACCTTTGTTCTTATCTCCTATAATCTGATTTTTCGAATGATTCAATCTCACATACCTTGGAGTCTTAGAGTGTTCTTGAATTTCATGCTCTTGAGGTCTCTCTTATGTACTTTCACCAATCTCTGCTTCTTCTTGTTCTTCTTGATTCACCGAAATGATCTGAACTTTATTTGAAGTCTGACACTTCTTTGTACTATCATTTTGATCATCAGAATCATATCCACGGGTTTTGGAGGGTCTAGCAATGTCTTGATCAACTTTAACATTTGCACTTTCAACCATTTTCTTCGTTCTCTTGTTGTAGCATTGGTAGGCCTTGCTCTTAGTAGAATAACCAAGAAATATTCCTTCATCACTTCTAGCATCAAAATTTCCTAGATCTTCATGTCTTCTGATATAACATTTTCTCCCAAAGATTTTGAAATTTCTAACAGTAGGTTTATGGACAAACCATATCTCAAAAGGAGTCTTAATAGTATTACCTTTGATTTGTATCAGGTTAAGAATATAGATAGAAATACTCACAGCTTATCTCCAATGGATATGAGGGACATTTCCTTCCAACATCATAGTTCTAGCAGCATCTTGAACTATCCTATTCCTTCTTTCTACCAGTCCATTCTATTGAGGTGTTCATGGTGCAGATAATTGTCTCTTTATCCCATGCTCTTCACAAAAATAATTAAACTCACCAGAAGAGAATTCACCACCTCTATATGATCTCAGACACTTAATCTTCAGACCTGTCTCTGTCTCAACCATATCCTTAAAGACCTTGAATATTTGTAAAGCTTCATATTTCTCCCTTAAGAAAGTAACCCACATCATCCTAGAGAAATCATCAATAAGCAACATGAAGTACTTGTAACCTTGTAGAGTTCTGATTCTAGCAAGACCACACAAGTTAGTATGCACAAGCTCCAACAATTCATTTGAATAATGTTATTTGTTGTGAAATTAAATTACAGTTTGTTTTCCTAGCTGAAATTCCTTGCATATGGTATTAGTAGGCTTCACCAACTTAGGAAGATCTCTTACTACCTGTGATGAACTTATCTTGATAGTACTATCAAATTTTACATGACACATTCTTCTATGGCATAACCAACTTTCATCAACTTGAGAAATCAGACAACTTTTACTACCAACATTTAGATGAAATATGTTACCTTTTGTTTTTGTTCCTGAAGCAATCACATATCCATAACTTCCCAGTATGCTACACTTTTCATCTTTGAATTAAAGATTGTAACCCTTATCAACCATCTATCCAACACTCTGAAGATTATGCTTCAAACCTTCAACATAAAGAACATCATTAGTGTTATGCTTACCATCAAAACAAATACATCCTCTACCATGGATTATACCACCATTGTTATCACAAAATCTTACAACACCACCATCATAATTCTCCAATCTTACAAATTTACTCTTATCACCCGTCATGTGATGTGAACATCCACTGTCAATTACCCATTCATCTTTTTCTTCAACTCGGGAAGCTAGGGCTTTCTCCACATTTGTAAAACTAGCAGATTCAGTAGACACAAAATTGTTTTATTTAATAGAAATAAACACAAACTCATATTCACTTGCATTCCCTTTATCAGATTCATCATCTGTCACACCTTCATCAGCAACATAGTAACACTTCTTTTGAAATTTAGGCTTGTAAGGTCTTGTCTTAGGAACTATTTTTGGACACCTTGATGCAAAATGACCTATCTTGTTGCAAGAAAAACATTTAATAGGAAACTTTCCTTTATACTTACCTTCTTCTTTGGCTTCCCTTTTAATAATAATTGCTTCAAACTCATTCAGTTCTCTTTCTTCTTCTTCAATCTATCTCATTTCTTCCTCATATTTGAATACCTTTCTAGAAGAAATTTCACCCGGATCATATCTTTGCTTGTCTTTCCTAGAAATAGTAGCTTTAAATGTAGATTTTGTCTTAGGAAGGACATCACCGAATTCAATCAACTCAAAAGTAGTATGTTTACCAACCAACATATCTCTAGTTATATTTGTCATGGTTCAGATCTCATCAATGCTTGTAGCTTTAATTTTGTATGCATCAAGTAAAGTTCTAATCACTTAAGAAACAATCTCTTGTTCATCTACCCACCCACTAGCACATCTGAGACCACACACAAGTTCATTCACTCTTTGCATGTAAGCAACAATATTCTCATCATTTCTTATCTTCAACAGTTTATATTTTCCTTTTAGACACTGTAGCTTAGCCATCTTCACATTAGCAACACCTTGATATAAAGTTTCCAACTTTTTCTAGATCTCATAAGCAATTTTCAGATCCATAACAGTTGTCATCACAGTATCAGTCAAAGCACTCAACAAATATTCTTTAGCCCTGATGTTATATTCAACATCCCTAATTTCAACAATAGTAATAGGACCATTTGGAGAGATAACATACCTATTGTATGTAATGTGCCAGTAGGATTCACCAATGCGTCTCAGATGACACTCCATTCGAGTCTTCCACAAAGAATGGTTTATTCCATCAAACCTCAGACTATCCTTCTTGTATTTCACCATCCCGGATCACCTCAAGTTGTTAAACTTCTTCCAAGGAATGTTCTCTAATACCAATTGTTGGAAACATAAGGGCAGACAACTGAGAGGGGGGGTGAATCAATTGTCCCAAAATTTCAAACTTATTAATCTTATTAACCTTAATTCTCATATCTCATTATTAATAATGAAAGCATGAATCAACAACACATCAGAAACACACATAACACCAAGATTATTTTGCATGGAAACCCTATTAGAGGAAAAACCACAGTGGAGGTCAATCCACAAGTTATACCCTATTAAAAGTATAAGAAGAATATAAGAGGAATGCACATGCATTCAAGTGCACTTCCTAGAGCTCACTGCTCAAAGGAAGACTCACTATCTTACAAAAAATATTCAAATTAAAACCATCTGAAGAAATTGAACTGAGAGAGTAGCATCTGCAAATGCCTGAGTATAGTTTTGATTAAGCACATGAACACTTATTCACTATCTTTCACTCTTCTTCACACTCTTCTATTCTTTCGAATGATTTGAACCTTTTTCACACATAGCACTTGCACACTTCACTTTTCATATTCATCAAATGAGATAAATAATCACTTCTATATATCCACAACAAGAAATTCCATTGCTTTATGTCAACTTCAACAAAACAATAGACTGAATGAAAACTATCAGCCTAAAATAGTAAAGATCATCAATGTGTATCAACCAAAGTCATCCATAACATTTTAGGGACCTAAAACAATATCCTTGAACACAAAACACCTTCAAATATTCTTCCTCGAAGATCCACAACACGCTTAAAACACCTTGTTGGTCATGAACATGAGAAATATGAACATGCAAGAGAAAATATTGGATCACAAGCATAATGATCAATGTGTACATGCAACATAGTTAGAACATGATCTAGAAACATCCACAAACATCACAAGAACATACGCAACAATGCATATTACTAGAATCACATTGCCTTCTTCCATGAACACCATTTGCAGTAATAGAATAACTGTTAGAACACAAAAACTTATAAGTTCCTCAGATATTCATGCGCACCTCTAAAACTTACGAAGTAGAAACTAGATAGGCTTAAAAAAAACCCCTTTAATCTACAACATCTAGTTAACAACATATTGATTTTTCCTCCATACTGATCTTCATTGTTCCACAAACAACCTGTAACATATTTATTTCAATTTTCTCAATATCCTCGACATATACAACCTTAAAGACATTTATGCTAATAGTGTTGCATCAATGACAACCACATATCAGAAACTCAACCATAACATCCAACACCCTCTTTAGCCTCTAGGTGTTCCTCTTCATTTCTATTTGTTTCTGTTATGGTTTTCTTATGTTTTCTTAGGTCATTTAGCATAAAGTTTACATATCTTCATGTGTTTTCAAACACTTCTTCTCTTCAATAGTTTGCATTCAATAGATAGTTTATTTCATTAGTTTCTAGCATTTAGGGCATCCCACACACATCACAAACCCCCCTCCAATCCTCTTTTAATGAACCCTAAAATGAAAAAGGTGTGAAAGAGAGCTCATTTCTCAACCAAGCTTCTAGGTGGAAAACACTAGGAGTCTATTGGGGAATCCTCTTTCCCTAATTCATTTTTGGTGGTTCATTTTGGTGAACCTAACATACACACCCTCTTGTCTAATTTGGAGCTTTTTGATCATCCTAGGTTTGCATTGCATTGCATTGTGCATTGTTTAATTTGCATTCTAGGCTTTTAAAAAAATTGCATTAGTGAAAGTGCATAATAGGTTGCATTTTTTACATCTTAGAACATTACAAATTCCTGAAATTTTACATTTTAATGTTAGTTCTGCATCACCCAATACAAAAACCACCTGAATCCATCAAAATATTCTATAAAATCTCAAAAAATTCACCAGGCGAACTAGGTCACCACCCTGGGCGACCTAGTCCCTTTAGGCTTCTGAAACTACCATTTACAGAGCTCAAAACCCTATTTTTATGCTCTCTTTTTTTTCCATCACCTATGTTTATCCATGGGTTTTGTTTTTGTAGCGTGCATTTCATTAAATCTAGCATAAATTAACTCATTTCATGTATTGTACATTTTCAATTTTGCATTTACAACATGTCATTTTTCAGATCATTGCATAGTGTAATAAGTCATTTACCTTCTTTGAAATCTAAAACTTGCATGTCATCTTATGTCTTTACATTGCATTTTAAATTTACATATATTTTTTTACCTTTTAAATAACATTCATGGTATTTATGGATAGCATTATGTTATTTTCATTTGTTGGATTAGTTCTTGGATCATTTAAATCAGATACTTTAGAAAATGAAAATAAAACTTTAACAACATCACATGCTCCCATTCACCAAATTAGAAATACAAATACCTTTAGTAGTGATGACTTAGACATGTTATATGCAGCCCTTGATGAATTCATCTCTTCTAGCTCATCCACTAAAGATTTGACCCTAGAGGATGTAAGCATTGATAATCATAATTGTTCTTCTCTTGATATCTCTCCCATTGGTGACAAAGGTATCTTGTAGAAAGAAGACAAAACCATTGAGGATCATGATGGTATTGCTTGTATTCCTATTCCCCCTTCCCCTTTTCCAAACACTAAACAAAAAGAAGGTGAAAACATCATTCCCTTACCTAGTCTCTATAACCATAACCCTCAAACTTGTTCTTCTCATATCCCTCCTCGATGCAAAGAGGATAGGTTGGTGTTAGAATATATACCTATTACAAGTCAGTAAACTATTAACCCTCCCTTCCCTCATGCGCCCACCCTTTGGGATAACCTATTTGAAAATCATAGTGGTCCTTCCCTTGATGTCTACCCTACTTGTGTTGAAGCTAGCTCTCTTACTAGGGTAGATAGTATGGCACAAGAGAATGAGATTTTTGACAATCAAATGGAACCCTCTCCTCATCATCCCACCAATCATAATCCCACCATTTATCATTCCCCTACTTGTGATGAAGTCATTTTAGAAGAAACAATCCTTGAATGTCAAGAACATGTGGCTTTTAGATCTCCTAAAATCTCTCCTCCTAGGGAGGATATCATGATGCAAGACAAGGATAACATTGACTCTCCTCCCCAAGGTGATGTATATATTATTCAACCTCAACTTTTCCTTTACCCCCTTCAAAAAGACCTAAATCTGAATTCATCCTCTACCCACCCAAGAATAATGTGTTGCAGCAACTGAGTTATCAAACCATTGCTCATATACAATACACAAGAAACAACATGTGATCCCAACAACCAACCTCCACTTCCTTACCTTTCTCCCCTCCCATCTTACCTATTGCCCAAAGCCTCAATTCAATCCATAGGGAGTATGACCTTGTTGGCCAACTAAGGAATACTCCTGCCAAGATATCTTTATGAGACCTTATTCAAGCCTCCCCTCACTATCACAACATGATGCAGAAAGCCTTACAAAAAATTATTGTCCCTTCTGCTACACAAACAAATGATATAATAATTATGATTCAAGGCTTGAATTTCGACATTATTTCCCAACAAAGTTAGCTCCCTCCTTTGGACATGCAAAAAAAAGTTAAAGCCTTCATGATCATTTCTCAATACAAAAGTATAGGGATCAAGTGAACTCTTGTTGACAATGGATCCACTATTAATGTGTGTAGTGTCAATATCTTGGATAGGATCCATATCGATAAATCACACATTCAACCTACCCCTTTATCTCTCGATGGATTTGATAGTAAAGGAAAAAATCCGCTCGATGTGATCACTTTGTCTCTTATAGTCGAAATGGCCACATTAGACACACTAATTCATGTCATGCCAAATGATGTTTCATATAGTCTCATTTTGGGTAGGCCATGGATTCATGCAATGAATGGAGTGCCTTCCACTCTTCATCATAAGATGAACTACATCTACAACAACAAAGTGTACACACTTGATGTCGATCCTGAGCCTTATAGTGTCTTGCAACTTGAGAAAAAAAAATCCAAACCATTCACCACTTCAACACTCACCAAACAAGTGGAACTCGTACAAAAAAATTCCTTAGATGATGATTGGGGTTCCTTAGACTTCACACCTCGTTTATTAGGAGAATCCAAGATCATACGCAAAGACTCTAAAAATGAAAACAAAGTCTTTTCAGCACAAGACTCGGTCAATACTTCGAAAGCGTCCACCTCAACTACTTTAGACAAAGAAGCCAATAATGAACCCTCACCTAATCCAAAAATGCTGAAAAATCTCTATGGGAAATGTTTTGATCTCATGAAGCACCTTGGCTATAGTGGAAAAGGATGTGCTACTCATGAACAAGGTATCCACAACCCTTTCGAGCCTCTCACGTACACAACAAATCATGGTCTTGGATTTTTTTCTTTAATTAAAATCATCAAGCCTTCACCTCACACCAATACCATCCCTCATCACCCTTTACCCTAACCTTATAAAGTGATCCTTTCAAACCAATTAAGGAATCTTTGCTTAACACCAATTTCATCTCACAACCCACTACTAATTTAGATTTTACACACTCCTCTAAAGGAGTATACAAAATCTCACAATCTATAGCGCCCTGCGTAGGTATGACATCCTATACTAAGCAAGACTCTTATTTGTTACACACCAAAGGAATACCTTCTACCCTTGATGAAGAGGAAATCTTGTTGAGACTCCTCCAAGATCACTTGATCTCCCTTCCTCCCAAAAATCGCAAGAAATGTTCCAACAAACATTCCTTTTGTGCCTACCACCAAGTTCATGGTCATCAAACTAATGAGTATAAGGCCTTGAGTAGTAAAGTCCAACATCTTAATGATTTTTGTGTTCTCCCTTATGTGGAGGCACCTCAATCCTCTAATTGATACCGATTTTCACTCAACCTTGCATCTCACCAATCCTTTCGACTCACTCTTGTCCTGCACTAAGTGGGGGCAAGGGGTTAGTTAGACTCTTCCCTCGTATGTCACTTGTCATTGTCTCTTTTGGCTACTCGTTAACCTTTCATGAACATATAAGAGCAAGCTTGGGATGTGGACGACATGTCTTAAGTTAAATCGCATGTGACATACCACCCCTTTTCGTGGCATAACTTATCGGAAACATATGACTTGGCATAGGGCTTTTCGAACAAGCTCGCATGTCCTCTTCCTCTTCTACTTTAAAGTAATTCCTCACAGTATAGTGTTTAGAAATTTATTCAAAGTGGGGGTATACATCACCACTCAAATTTCATTGTGTTATCTCCTTTTTCTTGCGCCTCCCTCTCTTGGAAACATTAGGTACAATGTTTCTCAGGATGAGACATTTGCATTTTTCCTCTTTTGCATACAAGATGAGTCCTTCCTCTCTTGGATACAAGATGAGTCCATTTTCACTTTCCTCTCTAGGAAATATTACACATGATGTTCCTTAAGATCAGACCTCACACGAACAAAGAAGATTTAGGGTTTTTTGTAGATCTGAGTACCATTTTGGTAGAAACGGGTTCCAACAGATTTTCATAGAAAAAGGACTAGGTCACCCAGACTGGCATAAGTGTCCTTCTCAGCTTCTACATTAGTTTTTCCAGGATTCCAAACCTTCATTAGATCCCTCTTCAGCCTCTAGGTGCACGTCTTCATTTCTATTTGTTTTTGTAATAGTTTGCTTATGTTTTCTTAGGTCATTTAGCATAAAGTTTGCATATCTTCATGTGTTTTCAAACAATTTTGCACGTCAATAGTTTGCATTCAATAGATAGTTTATTTAATTAGTTTTGAGAATTTAGGGAATCCCACACACATCACAAACCCTCCATCCAATCCTCTTTGAATGAACCCTAAAATGAAAAAGGTGTGAAAGAGAGCTCAATTCTCAACCAAGCTTCTAGGTGGAAAACCCTAGGAGTCTATTGGGGAATCCTCTTTCCCTAATTTATTTTTAGTGGTTCATTTTGGTGAACCTAACGTCCACACCCTCTTGTCTGATTTGGAGATTTTTCATCATCCTAGGTTTGCATTGCATTGCAATGTGCATTGTTTAATTTGTATTCTAGGGTTCTAAAATTTTTGCATTAGTGAAAGTACATAATAGGTAGCATTTTTACATCTTAGAACATTACACATTTATGAAATTCTGCATTTTCATATTATTTTTGCATCACCCAATACATAATCCACCTAAATCCATCAAAATATTTTATAAAATCTCAAAAATTCACCAGGTGGACTAGGCCACCACCCTAGGCAACCTAGTCCCTTTAAGCTTCTAAAACTGCCCTTTACAGAGTTGAAAACCCTATTTTTATGATTTTTTTTGTGCCATCACCTATTTCTATCCATGGGTTGTGTTTTTGTAGCATGAATTTCATTAAATATATCATAAATTAACTCATTTCATGCATTGTACATTTTCCCTTTTATATTTACAACATGTAATTTTTAGATCATTGCATAGTGTAATCAATCATTTACCTTCTTTGAAATCTTAAACTTGCATGTTATATTATTTCCTTACATTGCATTTTAAATTTACATATATTTGGTTACCTTTTCAATATAATTCATGGTATTTATGGATAGCATTAGGTTACTTTCATTTGTTGCATTAGTTCCTAGATCATTTAAATCGGATTCTTTAGAAAATGAAAACAACACTTTAACAACATCCAATGCACCCACTCACCAACTTAGAAATAGCAAGAAATTTAGTAGTGATGACTTAGAAATGTTAGATGTAGCCCTTGATGACTTCATCTCTTCTAGCTCATCCACTAAAGCTTTGACCCAAGAGGATGTAAGCATTGATAATCATGATAAGCATAATTGTTCTTCTCCTAATATCTCTCCCATTGGTGATTACGAAAGTATCTTGTGGAAAGAAGACACAACCATTGAAGATCATGATGATCAAAATTTTCTTCCTCTTCCTCCTTCCCCTTTGTCAAACATTAAACAACAAGAAGATGAAAACAACATTCCCTTACCTAGTCACCATGACCCTCAAACTTGTTCTTCTCATACCCCTCCTCGATGCAAAGAGGATAGGTTGGTGTTAGAAGATATACCTATTAAAAATCATGAAACTATTGACCCTCCCTTCCTTGATGCTCCCACCCTTTGGGATAACCTATTTGAGAATCATAGTGGTCCTTCCCTTGATTTCTCCCCTACCTATGTTGAAACTAGCTCTCTTACTAGGATAGATAGTATGGCACAAGAGAATGAGACCTTTGACAATCAAATGGAACCCTCTCCTCATCATCCCACAAATCATAATCCCATCATTGATCATTCCCCTACTTTTGATGAAGTCATTTTATAAGAACCAATCCTTGCATGTCAAGAACATGACCTTGTTGACCAACTAAGGAATACTCCTTCCATGATATCTTTATTAGACCTTCAAGCCTCCCCTCAATATCACAACATGATGCAGAAAGCCTTACAACAAATTATTGTCCCTTCTAATGTGCAAACAAATGATATAACAACTATGATTCAAGGCTTGAATGCTGACATTATTTTCCACCAAAGTGAGCTCCCTCCTTTGGATATGCAAAAATGAGTTGAATCCTTCATGATCATATCTCAATAAAAATGCATAGGGATCAAGCGAACCCTTGTTGGCAATGGCTCCAATGTTAATGTGTTTACTGTCAATCTCTTGGATAGGATCCATATCGATAAATCACAAATTCAACATACCTCTTTATCTCTTAGTGGATTTGACAGTAAAGGACAAAAGTCGCTTGGTGTGATCACTTTGCCTCTTACAGTCAGAATGGCCACATTAGACACACTCATCCATGTCATGCCAAATGATGTTTCATATAATCTCATTTTGGGTAGGCCATGGATTCATGCAATGAATGGAGTGCCCTCCACTCTTCATCATGAGATGAAGTACATCTACAACAACAAAGTGTACACACTTGATGTAGATCTTGAGCCTTACAGTTTCTTGCAACTTGAGAAAAAAAAATCCAAACCCATCACCACTTCAACACCCACCAAAAAAGTGGAATCCATACAACAAAAGTCCTTAGATGATGATTGGGGTTCCTTAGACTTCACACCTCCTTTATTAGGAGAATCCAAGATCATACACAAAGACTCTAAAAAGGGAAACATAGTCTTGTCACCACAAGACTTGGTCGATACTTAGAAACCATCCACCTCAACTACTTTAGACAAATAATCCAACAATGAACCATCACCCGATCCAAAAGCATTGAAAAATCTCTATGGAAAAGGTTATGATCTCATGAAGCACCTTGGATATAGTCGAAAAGGATGTGGTTCTCATGAACAAGGTATCCACAACCTTGTCGAGCCTCTCACGACACAACAAATCATGGTCTTGGATTTTTTTCTTTAATCAAAATCATTAAGCATTCACCTCACACCAATACCATCCCTCATCACCCTTCTACCCCAACCTTAGAAATTTATCCTTTGAAACCAACAAACTACTCTTTTCTTAACACCAATGTCATCTCACAATCCACTACTGATTTAGATTTTACACACTCCTCCAAAGGAGTATACAAAATCTCAAAATCTATAGCACCTTGCATAGGTGTGAAATCCTATACTAAGCAAGACCCTTGTTTATTACACACCAATGGAACACCTTCTACCCTTGATCAAGAGGGCATCTTGTTGAGACTCCTCCAAGATCACTTGATCTCCCTTCCTCCCAAAACTCAAGAAATGATCCATCAAACATTCCTTTTGTGCCTACCACTGATTTCATGGTCATCACACTAATGAGTGTAAGGCCTTGAGTAGTAAATTCAAACATCTTAAGGATTTTTGTGTTCTCCCTTATGTGGGGCCATACCACTCCTCTAATTGATATTGATTTTCACTCAACCTTGCATCTCACCAATCCTTTCGACTCACTCTTGTCCTGCACTAAGTGGGGGCAAGGGGTTCGTTAGACTCTTCCCTCGTATGTCACTTGTCATTGTCTCTTTTGGAAACTCATTAACCTTTCATGAACATATAATAGGAATCTTGGAATGTCGATGAAATGTCCTAAGTTGACTTGCATGTGACATACCACCCCTTTTCATGACATAGCTTATTGGAAACATATAACTTAGCATAGGGCTTTCTGAACAAGCTCGCATGTCCTCTTCCTCTTCTACTTTAAAGTAATTTCTCACACTGCAGTGTCTATCAATTCCTTCAACATGGGGGCATACGTCACCACTCAAATTTCGTTGTGTGATCTTTTTCTCGTGCCTCCCTCTCTTGGAAATATTAGGTACAATGTTGCTCAGGATGAGACATTTGCATTTTCCTCTTTTGCATACAAGATGAGTTTATTTTCACTTTCCTCTCTTGGACACATTACACATGATGTTCCTTAAGATGAGACCTTGTACAAACAAAGCAAAATCCCTTTGAACAATTCATCAAAATCACTTTCTTTTGTGACACCTTATCAAAGTTATCACGAGGTATAACTTTGGTATGGTTTAAGCAGGAAGCCCAACCAGCGGCACAAATTTCCACATAGCCACCTTTTTGGACTTATCACCCGGAGGACAACCAAAGTTCTTGTCGCTCTAGAGTGAGTACACATCTTCTTTTTGGACAAACAGCCTAGATCTAATCCACAACTAGCTAGATAAATGGTAGAAGCCTAATCCAACTTTTCACTTCCCTCTTCTCTTCTAGTTCTTGTCATTGCATGACCATGTACCTCATTCTTTCCCATTCTTCACCATCTCCATTGGGCTACTTTAGTGTGAGTTTGAACAAATTTCATCCTCTCACTAAAGTGGGGGCTAAATGTGTCACCAAGAAGTGTAGCCTTGACACTTTTTCACTCATTTGTACATTTTCCTATGGATTTTGGACCTTTTTCAAACTCTTTTTACCCCTTTTCCAAGCCTTGTGTCAAAGTGTTGTAAGGTGTTGTAATACATTTTCACACTTTCCTAGGCTTGTCATCACTAAATCAACCCTTTCTTATGCTATAATGACCCCTTAATACACATACATGACTTACTTTAGTGTGTTTTGTGAGACAATCTCAACAAGCAATAATACTCACACTTTAATCCTTGAAAACGAATGAAAAATGCCCAGGTGGACTAGGTCACCACCTTGGGTGACCTAGTCCCATGTGGCTTTTCTTAATATTCTTTCAAGATTTTGTCTCTAAAACCCTAAGGTCAGGCTGTATGGTGTTATTTTAGGGAAATTAGGGCACAAATTCTATAAATAAGGTTTTTCCCCCTCATTTTTCACTTCTTCCATCTCATTTTTCTCCTCACTCAATCTTCTCAAGCACTCATCCACTATTCTTCTCAAGCAAGCTAGGGTTTCTGCATATTAAGTCACCAAGAAATCTCTCCAAGGTATTCAAGGATTGATTGCTACAACAACACAAGATCATTCATCATGTAAAGGTATTAGCCCCTTCATTTCATGTTTCATTACTTTATTTCTCCATTTGATTTGATTATCTAAAAAGGGGTTTGACCAAGGCAAACCCCTATACTCTAACAATCAACATTTCTTCTTCCTTCTTTGTGTGTTTGAATATTTAGGTGCATTGAAGGCTTGGAAACTGTTGAAGAGTGGATTGAAGACTTGTTGAGGAAACCTCCTTTTTAGTTAAGGAAAAACATCCACAAAAAGACACCTACAAACCAAGAATCAAAGTTGCAGATCTGGACACCCAAAGAAGCAGAAAGTACAGACTGAGACCTCCAGATTCCACTTTCAGACTTCTCAAAAGGCTAAAGGGAATAGTTCACCATTAGTGGAGACCTAGTCCCACCATACATGCATTTTATGGTTTTCTGTAGATCTAAGTACCCTTTTGGCAGAAATGGGTTGCAACAGATTTTCACAAAAAAAGGACTAGGTCACCCAGAATGGTGTAAGTATCCTTCTCGGCTTCTGCATCATTTTTTCCAAGATTCCAGACCTTCATGAAATCCCTCTTCAGCCTCCAGGTGCACCTCTTCATTTCTATTTCTTTTTGTAATAGTTTGCTTATGTTTTCTTAGGTCATTTAGCATAAATTTTGCATATCTTCATGTGTTTTCAAACACTTCTACACTTCAATAGTTTACATTCAATAGATAGTTTATTTTATTAGTTTCCAACATTTATGGAATCCCACACACATCACAAACCCCCCCTCCAATTCTCTTCGAATGAACCCTAAAATGAAAAAGGTGTGAAAGAGAGCTCATTTCTCAACCAAGCTTCTAGGCGGAAAACCCTAGGAATCTATTGGGGAATCTTCTTTCCCTAATTCATTTTTGGTGGTCCAGTATGTATTGAAATTCAATTTTTTTTTGTTGGATCAAAGACTTCAATATCTAGTGCATTCATATTTTTCAAAACATTTTTGATAATTTTCTATTTTTCCACATGTGTAGAACAGAGAGCTTGATTTTCGGTGAAAACCCTATGTTTAATAAAACTATAAACAAAATACATAATAAAACCAAAACATATTAAAATTATATTTGTTGGATAGCTTGTTCTGAGGACTAACATCATCTAGTTGGGTTTGTGAAGTCTCATCCATCTTCATCCTCAACCTGAGCTTCAAAGCGAAAAAATTTGGACTTTTTTGGTGCTTGAGGGGGACAAGGGGGTCCGAGTGAACCCCCTTTCCTTTTCCATTTTCTTTTATTTTTTTGAATAGGAAATGTGGGGCCAACATTTAATGGGTTCACTCAAACCCTAGTTTGAGCGAACCCCTTTTGGGTTTTCTCTAATCAAAAATTTCATTCGAACCCCAAAAAGATTTTTTTTTTGCATGGGGTCGTGTTTTGCAAATTTTCCTTCCTCACTCGAATTGTAAACCAATTTTTTGGGTTTACCCTGATCTCATAATCAAACATTTACCAAGGTATGTGCAAGATCATGATGGGCCAAAAAGTGGCGATATGTAAGTGATATATTCACCCATGTGGTTGACGACTTTTTTTTTACCCAAAATTGATGAAACGGAAAGGGTTTTGAAAGGAGATTCTTATCTTTCCAGCCATATAAATTATTCTTTACTTTGAATTTAATAAATAATTATTATTCATTTTCTATTTGAATTACGAAAAAAGTCTTGATTGATAGGCTGATTGAAAATCATATATAACTTTCAAATGGTATCACATTTTTTTAATCCAAAACATGCATCACATTCTATGCTTTGCATACTATAGGATTAAAAAAAATGAATTTCATGAAGTTTTGGCCTAGTTAAGGTGGTTAGATAGACGATTTTTTATATTTTTTAAAATTTGTAATAAAAAATTCATAATTAATTATTTACTTGGAAAAAATTATAAAAAAATATGCATCACATCGAGACATGAGTCCTCTACTTATATATAAAATCTTATAAAAAATATTAATCATTTTATTGTGCTTAGGGTGGTCAGACATACACCTACTTCTTATGTTTACCCTAAAATTTAAGTAATACTATATTGAAATTTCAAATTTTGACCAAATAGATTTTTTGTTTTAAATAAAGGTCTAGTAGTTTAGAAACTATATTCAATTTTCTACAGATTCTATTTTTATATGTTTTTGAAATAATATAGATAACTTATTCAAATTTTTACGTCAAGTTGCCTAACTCTAATTTTATGAGTCTTCATAGCCACTTAAGGGCTTGTTTTTTCCATGATGATCCTGCACATACCCACCATCCATTTCTTCTCCTAAAGCCTATAAATTCAGGCACTCTCTCATTCAAAAAACTATTATAACTTATGGGTGGGTGCATGGAAATGGGTAGCAATTCCATGGACACCTCCTAAAAAAATATTTGGAAAACCATAACGCGAGCGCATTATGGCTTGTTATGTCGAGCCTGAGGCTTGGAAACTACAAACCAATAACATGAGCGCATTATAACATGCTTGTGCTATTGATTGTTAAAAGCAAAAAAAAAAACGCAAATCTCTCATTAGGATTTCCAATGGTTTTTTTTGCAGTCGCGGCCAAAACCACCACAATTTCTTGCTCGCATTCTAGGAGGATAATTTCCTATTTCTTCACAAAAATGGTGCCACGACGATGAGGAGATGTGAGAGGTAAGGATTCTATGGTTTTTGTTTTGAATTAGTTAGTTTTAGGTTGAATTTGATATCTATTTGTTTGAATTTTTAGGAGATGAAAATCAACCTGCAAACCCTCAAAATCCTCAACAGGAAGACCAACTAAATCCTCAAGATCAAAATCAACCACAACATCAACCTCCTCCACCAATGACTCAACCCCCTCCTGGCACTCAACAAAATTTAATGAGTGAAATTAAGAACAACAAAAAGAGAATTGAGGATTTGATCAGTAGGTTGAGTGATCCAAATGGTTCAATCGTAGAAAGAATGACTCTAGCAAATTCATTAAAAGATATGTTAAAAAATTTAGATTCAATTAGCAAATAAATAACTAGATGGCAAGATAGGAGGCAGGTAGCTAGGGATTATTATGCAAATAAACTATCATACAAGGATGTGAAGGATTTAAAAAATTACAAAAGGTGATTTGTGCTCATTATTCACCAACCCATGCACAAATCAAAATCTTATGCTTAATGCGAAGAGGTTTCCTATCCATTGGTGCCACCACCAACATATTAGGGACCAGTTTTATGATAGGTGGTACATGGTCTTCGATTACCCACCGTGCAACAATTGTGAGGTCCCACAATATTTCCTTAGGAAACTATACAATGAGTTCATATTGAACAAAATCCCAAATTATTTTGATATGAGGGATTTCTAGGGGAGAGGTGAGGGGTCAGCTCGGGATAGACCTGGTGCACAGCCGAATCCTACGTGGAAAGGTAGACGAGCTCTCGCTAGGCCACCTCATGAGCACAATGTTATGCCTTCCATCATGAAGGAAAGTGTTGACGTAGAGACATTGCAGGCAATCAGCACTTTGACCTAGAGTGTCATCCATCATACTAGCCCTATTCTACAACGCCATCCAGGGGAGTCTCTGATTGGTGGCCTTCGAACACATGTGTGTCAATCTTGTGGGGCTACTTGTTCATATGACCCCACCGACACTCAAGAGACTGGTATGTAGGTTCCGTCTGCAACTATGGAGATGGAGAGGGCAACGAACATTTTGCATGAGGCATATGACATTGATAGTTAGGTAAAAATTAGTGCATGTGTTCATTGAATTTAATTTATTAAATTTTAATTTTGAAATGCAAGATTAACTAAAAAAAAATTATGATTTTAATAAAATTGTAGGGTCACAGTATTGAGACTAGATACACCGGCCCCCCACAAACCTATTTCTATAGTACACCTATCGCTAGGGTATGTAACTAGTAAACAATTATAAATTTATTGCATGTTAATAGCATTGTTTTATGAATGGTAATTTAATATGTGATTTTGGATGTTGAACAGAATAATATTGGAGGTTTTGATGGAACACTTCCCAGCGGTGGTGGATTTACTCAAACCTTCACGCAGGTAATAGAATAAAGAGCTTAACTAATGAATAAGTACTTAATAGATTTGTGTAGTTTATATGCACATCTTTGATTACGTTGAATATTTTATTGTTTTATTTTCAGTTGTTGCGAGATGATGCACCTCCGAAAGTGATGAGAGAAATGGATATTTGTGTGACATCTGCTATACAATCCTTGAAGGCTCTAACAGAAGAGGTATGAGGCAAATTAGTAAATTTACATTTACATTTGTTGTTATAGATGTTAGTTAGTGAAAAATCAAACCATTATTGATTCACGTAGTTTAATTTCTATTTGTACGATTTATACAGGGCTTTAACATGCTTGAGCATGGGCGTAAGAATATTTACCTCATGGAGAGAGATCATGAGATGGCTGTAAGTGATTATTTTGTCAAATATATCATTTTTTATAATGTAATTTCTATTTATTCATGTCTTTACTTCTTATTGTAATAGTTAAAACTTCACCATGAAGTAAACCCTAGGAGGAGTAGCAGGAGCACTCCACGAGCACAGCAAAAATGAGTGATAGACCTATCGCCATCTGACTGAAAAGGAAAGGGAAAGATTTTATTTCCAAGGCATGGAGAGCAATGACTTTTGATTCCAGAGTCCTTTGTTGTATGCCTACATGGCAGTTTTGAACATTTTTTTTATTGGACATATTTGACATTGTATGCCTATATGGCATTCTCGTAAGCCTATATGGCTATTTGGTTAATACAAATATCTTTTATCGATGCCTATCCATATTTGCATTCTAAATTGATGGTTCAATAGTTATGAGTTAGGTGTATTCAAAGTAATTTCTATGTTAATACAAATATCTTTTATCGATGCTTATACTTATGTGATTGATGTATGTTTATTTATGGGATCATAGTAATTTCTATTTGATGATGTTATTGTGTCTTTAAGGTTTATTTATTAGAGGGTGCATGAAACAAGTTTTAAATCCTTAAAAATCTTTGAATTTCTTAGGTTTTTTAATTTGTCGAGTCTGGGCTCCGAGCCCGAGTCCAAGTCAAAAATTGGCTTGTAAAGTCTGAGGCGAGTCCAAGTCTTGTAACACTAGTTTTAACACATCGATGAATAATATATATGTTGATGAAGAGAGAACCCATCCTTGTTTCCAAACAAACCATGGTATAGATATGGGCGGTCAAGATAAAACATCACTCTTTTGGATAGTTCAAACCATAATATTTCATGGCTGCAAACACACCTTCATTATGTGTGTTCTTGATCCTACTGATGAAATGGTGGAACATGTTGTAGATCAAATATTGCAACCCTAAGTCCACAAGAAGGTTACTTGTCCCGATTTCCACAAATTTCTTTAAGATGTTCATCCTTCTTGAGTAATACCAACCACTATCATTGATTGCCATGCTTCTAATGGAAAGTCAATTTGCTCCAATACCCAAAGGATAGTAGGTTCATTCACTCTAATACCACAGTAATGACTCGAGATTTGGATCAATAGATTTTTTATTTATTTCTTATTTGATTGACAAAGGTTGTCATCCACTATTATTAAGATAGATAACGAAGTTCCCAAATTATAAATGAAATAAATTTTGAATATGAAATATAATTCAAATATTAATTTGATAATGGAAATTTGATAAATAAATATAATAGTTGTCTCTAATTAATCAATTAAAATCATGTGCTAGCTTTGAATATAAATCCACCTATCATTGATACATAGGCCTTGAGAATTGGGATGCCTTTTGTTAGACCCTAAAAATGTCATAAAAAACCCTAAGGTTTTTCCATAGTTTTCCACAAAAATCAATGAAAACCCTAAGGTTTGTCACCCATTTAAAACCATTTATTTACTACCTTTTCCTCTAAAACTATTTTTTCCACTCATTTGCACCTTACACCTTCACCGCTCCCTTAAATTTTCATTTTCTATGACTTTACTGCTTTACCGCGGCCTCCCAAAAAGGGGCATGCGGTATGGCAGTAGTGGTTAGTAAGTAGGCATAGAGTGCTTACCACGCTACCTCACGCGGTTAAGTCATACACCGCGGTAGCAGGGTAAACAGTCTAGCTGTTGAAAGCAAGCAGCTAGCAAGCGGTATGGCAAAGAGGCTAGGGACAAGACATAAAAAATTTACCGCACCACCGCATGCGGTCAAACCATAGACCGCAATGGCCGCGGTAAACAGGTAACAGTCGGTGAAAGCGGTCAGATGAACGGGTGGGGAACAGCGAAGCCGCTACCATGGTACCACTGGTAGTCAAGCCAGTGACCACAGTAGCACGGTGGATGAGTTTTGGCGGTGAGATATTAACGGCTAACGGTTTTTAGAATGACCACCGCAATACCGTGGAAGGGTAAAGAGGAGACCGCGGTGGTGGCGGTAAGGGGTGATAGTCGGAGACGTTAGTATGGGGCCGGTCAAAGTCAAGGTGGTAAAACAATAAAGGCCACATGGAAATGAAATGTGAGGAGCAATAAATGCATAAATTTAAAAATGAAAGGCTCCAAAGTATTAAATTTAAATCAAAGGTGAACTGTGTAAAAAATATTTGATTTTTCGATAAGGCAATTAATCAAATATCTTATTTCCTGTCAGAAATTTCAAATGGCCATAACCAGAAAATTGAAGGGTCGCAACCCTTGGCATGTACTGTATAAATAATAATAAAATCAGTTGCAGAAAGAGAGATTGAGGGGTTAGAGGGGAGTAGTGATATTTTTCCCGAGAAGGGACTAGGGAATGTAAAAGATACACAGATCTTTCTTGAAACAGTTTAATGGAGAATAAGTTTTAAATTGGTAAATTTCTTTTGGTGTTCAGTTGTTATGTTAAAATAATCTAAATTCTTTATCTTTGGTTGTCTCCAACTTGAGATCTTTCTGTCATTTAAATCAGTGTATCAAGTATATTTCTAATTTATCAAAGTGTTCTCCCATTTTGTGTGGTTTAATTAGTTGGTGTCTGCAAGTCAGAGTTAAAAGTCTTCTAATAAATCACAATGATTTAAGGATTTCATTTGGATTGTTGAAGTAGAACCAAACTAAGAAATATCCTAGCACAGTTTATGCAAGACATAAATAAATAAAGTTATATGCCAGTCAGTAAGACTTCATTTTAATGTGTATAACAACTAGATTTAAGCCAATAAGAGAGAACATATATCATTTTTGTTTTGACTCCATTGCCCATGTGGATAGAAGGCACTGATTTGCCTCAACCTAGAGATAGAATTTCATATTAGACAATTCATTCAAATCTTTTATTTGTGCAGTAGGAGTAGGATTAGTTGTAGAGATTTTCATCTATCACTACTTTTGCCATTGTGGATAGATTGTTGCATAAGGAAATATTTTTAAATCTGCATCATTCATTAGGTTCACCCACCTTGGTCTAGCAAAACCTAAAGAGAAGAAGGTGCAATTGCATCAATTGGACTTTTACGTTGGCCAAAAGTGTTGTAAGAGCTTGGAAAACTCTTCTGGTTAAAACCTGCATTTTTGAGACCCAACAGTTTGGCAACTCCGCTGGGGACAAATTCTAGAAAGTTTTCAGCCTTTCCATTTATAGAGTTAGCAAAGTTTTATAGATTTTTTGGAGATTCCGTTGGGGCAAACCAAAGCAATCCATTTCATTTTCCTACTTTTGGAAAAGTAGTTGGCGACTCTGTTTTTCATCTAATAAATAATGCATGAGTGTTGTGAAGCAGTAACATTTTGTCAGGATGGCAAAAGAAGAAAGGAGACAACAGTCGATAAGAGAGTTGAAGGAATTGAGACAAGAAGGCCTGCAATTGAACCAACAGATGCTACAAGTGAACCAACAATTGCTGCAATTGGGAATCAAAGGTGCTCAAAGTACATCACCAAACAAGTCATCATACAGTGAGAATAAAGATACAAATTCTAGGAGATCTTGGACACCACAAGTACCACATGATGCAACTAAGAATTTTGATAATAAAGGTAATGTACTCTATTCACAACAAAGTATTTTTGATAAGTACATTAAAATAGAAGAGAGAGGCAAAAATTTTGTGGATTCCTTTTTTGATATAAGGAGATATAAGGGAGAGGATGTAAACTCTCTGTACAATAGGATGGTAGAAATTTGTATGCAATTACCTCCTCACCATAGGCCCACAAGACCCATATTTGTTGAACAATTTTTAAGAGCATCAGAGCCTGAATCAGTTTATTGGCCAGAATCATCAAAGCAGTATGCTTTGGATGCAACACATAAATTCATTGATTCCATGCTTGGGAAAATGTACATGGATACTGATTTGGAAGATGATAGGGACACACCATCTGGAGAATACATTAGCAGTGCTTCAGAAGCTAAAATAGAAAATGATATCATGTTGTCTGACAATGAAGATTTGGAGAGTACCTCTAGCATAATCGATTGTGAGCCAAATTGTGAAGATGAAATAGTGGATATTGATCTTCAACGGGATGATTGTTGTAGTTATTATGAAGATCAAGAAGAGGTTGCAGACATGATAGAAGATATGGAAGCAGAGACCTATTCACTTAGCAGTGAGCAAGTTTCAGATTTACTGACTCTTGAATACCAGAAGTATGCACATGAAGATGGTTCCAAGACTTTGATCCCAACCTATATATGCTTTGACAGTGAAGATATTGTGTGTAGTGATTCAAATTTTTCCATGAGCATTGCTCACAGTGATGAAATTTTTAAAGATGATCATGAATTTGTTTGTGTCCAGGAAAAGGTATGTGAATTGAATGATTTATGTCTGCAAGAAAATGATATTGGTTTGCATATTATTGATGATGAGTGTCCAACATTTGTTGATTCAAGTATGTATAAGGATGACTATATGGATCAAGAATATGTGTCAATGCCAACTGGTAATATAAAAGAAATGGAAATTAGTTTTGATTTGATTTTTTCAAAAGATGTTGATGAGACAAGAATTTCTGGTTGCCATAAGGAATGTTCAGATTTTCATGTCCCAGTGCAATTGCAGGCACATTCAGCAACATATGACAGTGAGCATGCCTATGATTGTTTTGTTGAATGTGGATACATTTTTTATGCTGAGGGTAATAAACTTGTTTTATATGATAATGAGAATGATGAAATGCAGAATGGTAAAATAAATATCAAATAGATTGAACACAATGATTTCCTGAAGGTTTTCAATGGTAATACATGTTGCAAGGCAGGTGGAATGGATAGTTTCAAAAGAAACCTGGTGAGCTCTAATCAAAACAAACTCTATGACAAAGGAAAGTATAGGTTTTTCTTTAGGGGTGGCCTAGGGCCATTCCTTGTGGTTTGATTTTTTGAACCAAGCAGGTACAGAGGATTAAGGATTGCTAGTGCATGGACAATCCTTAACAATGCCTCTTTAAAAATTCTCTTCCATGCACAGTAGTGTAGGTTTTCCATTTCTCCATTTGCTCCATCTTTCCTACCATTCATCTATTTATTCCCTCCATCTTCCATGGCTTTCATTTTTTATATCTTTTGCTCGGGCTGCTCTACCATAGATATTCTGGATTCTTGCAGTGATTGGACAACCGCTCATCCCCAACAGGAGCCACTGTTAGACCCTAAAAATGTCATAAAAAACCCTAAGGTTTTTCCATAGTTTTCCACAAAAATCCATGAAAAACCTAAGGTTTGTCACCCATTTAAAACCATTTATTTACTACCTTTTCCTCTAAAACTATTTTTTCCACTCATTTTCACCTTACACCTTCACCGCTCCCTTAAATTTTCATTTTCTATGACTTTACCACTTTATCGCGGCCTCCAACAAAGGGGCCTATGGTATGGCGGTAGCGGTTAGTAAGTAGGAATAGATTGTTTACCGTGCTACCGCACCTAGTTAAGTCATACATCGCAATAGTGCGGTAAACGGTCTAGCGATTGAAGGCAAGCAGTTAGCAGGCGGTATGGCAAAGAGGCTAGGGACAAGACATAAAAATTTTAACGTGCCACTATGCGCGATCAAACCACAGACCACGGTGGCCGTGGTAAACAGGTAGCAGTCGGTGAATAGCGAAGCGGCTACCGTGGTACCGCTAGCAGTCAAGCCAGTGACCACAGTAGCGCGGTGGATGAGGATTAGCGATGAGTTAATAATGGCTAATGGTTTGTAGAACGACCACCGCACTACCATGAAAGGGTGAAGAGGAGACCACGGTGGTGGCGGTAAGGGGTGATAGTCGGAGATGGTAGTATGGGGGCAATCAAAGTCAAGGCAGTAAAATAATAAAGGCCACATGGAAATGAAATGTGAGGAGCAATAAATGCATAAAGTTAAAAATGAAAGGCTCCAAAGTATTAAATTTAAATCAAAAGTGAACTGTGTAAAAAATATTTTATTTTCTGATAAGGCAATTAATCAAATATTTTATTTCCTATCAGAAATTTCAAATGGCCATAACCAGAAAATTGAAGGGTCACGACCCTTGGCATGTATTGTATAAATAATTTGAAAATCAGTTGCAGAAAGAGAGATTGAGGGGTTAGAGGGGAGTAGTGATATTTTTCTCGAGAAGGGACTAGGGAATGTAAAAGATACACAGATCTTTCTTGAAACAGTGTAATGGAGAATATGTTTTAAATTGGTAAATTTCTTTTGGTGTTCAGTTGTTATGTTAAAATAATCTAAATTCTTTATCTTTGGTTGTCTCCAACTTGAGATATTTCTGATTTATCAAAGTGTTCTCCCATTTTGTGTGGTTTAATTAGTTGGTGTCTGTAAGTCAGAGTTAAAAGTCTTCTAATAAATCACAGTGATTTAAGGATTTCATTTGGATTGTTGAAGTAGAACCAGACTAAGAAATATCCCAGCACAGTTTACACAATACATAAATAAATGAAGTTATATGCCAGTCTGTAAGACTTCATTTTAATGTGTATAACAACTAGAGTTAAGCCAATAAGAGAGAACATATATCATTTTTGTTTTGACTCCATTGCCCATGTGGATAGAAGGCACTAATCTACCTCAACCCAGAGATAGAATTTCATATCAGACAATTCATTCAAATCTTTTATTTGTGCAGTAGGAGTAGGATTAGTCGTAGAGATTTTCATCTATCCACTACCTTTTCCATTGTGGGTAGATTGTTGCATCAGGAAATATTTTTAAATCTGCATCATTCATTAGGTTCACCCGCCTTGGTCTAGCAAAACCTAAAGAGAAGAAGGTACAATTGCATCAATTGGCCTTGTACGTTGGCCAAAAGTGTTGTAAGAGCTTGGCAAACTCTTCTGGTTAAAACCTGCATTTTTGAGACCCAACACCTTTCCTGGTTGGTACTTTGTACTCATGTATCTAACTTTGAGTCACTTTTGGATTATATGCTTGAAACGTATACTCCAATATTATAATTTTTTTCTCATATAGACCAATCCCACACTAGGTAATTCAATAATAAAAATAAGTCTGCAAATTGATTACCCTGATCTTCCCTTCTTATTCTCTTTTATACTTGAAAACTACACAATTGAATCCTGATAGCAATATCACAATTTGACACATTGTAGAAAATACCTCCTACTTATCAATTGATGAGCTAAAGGGCTCTATAATGAATGTTTCATAAGGCACAACACTTGCTAAAGGTTTTGCAAATGGGGTTGCAAGCTAAGTGGGCTTAACCTTGGGGAAAAAACTTTGTGGTTAAGCGCTTGAGTTGTAGTACTGGATTGGGTGACCTCCTGGGAAGGCCTAGTGCCTCACCTCTATAACCATCACCTACATGCAATGAGTGCTAAGTGGGCCATTCATTATCAAGAGAGATGGGTTCTTGTGAACTCAGCCCTATTTCAATCCATGTCAGCCTTGGGACCATACAGGAAGCTGGAGGTCGTACCAAGTACGAGATCAACAAGTTTGTTTAAAAAATCTAAAAAATAGAGAATAGTGTGAATAATTCTTATCTTATCTTCTCCAAAAGTTCATCAACAACCTCCATTCGAGCCTCTCAAGGATTTACATAGTGTTTTACACCCTTGTCTAACTGATCCATTACCTCAACTAACTAAAAACTAACTTTCAAAACAAGTAACTGTTGGATTTCAAATTTGTTGCTTTAAGCAACTTACAAATTTGCAACTTTAGACTCCTCCAACCTAAGGGATCGATCCGGTGGAACATAGCTCAGAGTGATTCCACATGTTTCAGTGCAAAAGAGGAACATGCCTAATGTAAACATACCTATTCAGATGTTTTGGAATACTTAGTTTGTTCATACGAGTTGCAAAGCGAAAGTTGCACCACTTTGTAACTTTGCGCAGTTTGAATTTGACACTTTTTCCATCAATTGAAAATCCACCGCCATGAGAAAACAACTACGAGATAGCCAAAACCGAGAGAGGTTTTTCTAGAGGGGTCCAGCATGATCCTGTAGGATCAAATGAGAATTTTCTAAGTGTAAGGGTAACCAAGTAATAGCATGTTGAAGTTTGCAACCATTTTGCACTTTGGACCCTTCAAGGATCGATCCGGTGGAACATAGCTCAGAGTGATTCCACATGTTTTAGTGCAAAAGAGGACCATGAATAGCGTAAAAATACCTATTTAAACATTTTGGGACAATTCGCTTGGTCACACAAGTTTCAAAATGAAAGTTGCACCACTTTGCAACTTTGCACTGCTTGCATTTGATGCTTTTTCCATCAAGTGAAAATCCGCCACCATGGGAAAATCACTCCGAGATAGCCAAAACCAAGAGAGATTTTTGTAGAGAGGCTCAATGCAATCATGTAGTATCAAATGAGAATTTTCTAAGCATCATGATATCTGATTAATAGCATGATGAAGTTTGCAGCCATTTTGCACTTTAGACCCTTAAGGGATCTATCCAGTGGAACGTAGCTCGAAGCGATTCCACGTGTTTCAATGCAAAAAAAGACCATTACTAGAACAAACATACCTATTCGGACATGTTGGAACAGTTAGTTTGGTCATACAACTTACAAAGCAAAAGTTGCACCACTTTCCAACTTTGCACAACTTGAATTTGACATTTTTTCCATCAAGTGAAAATCCTCTGCCACGAGAAAACCACTCTAAGATAGCCAAAACCGAGAGAGGTTTTTCTAGAGGGGTCCAGCATGATCTTGTAGGATTAGAAAATAATTTACTAAGTGTAATGGTATCCAAGTAATAGCATGCTGAAGTTTGCAACCATTTTACACTTTGGACCCTTAAGGGATCAATCCGGTGGAACATAGCTCGGAGCGATTCTACGTGTTTCGGTGCAAAAGAGGATGTTTCATAGAATAAAAATACCTATTCGGATGTGTTGGAATAGTCTACTTGGTCACACAAGTTGCAAAAAAAAATTTGCACCACTTTGCAACTTTGTACTACTTGCATTTGATGCTTTTTCCATCAAGTGAAAATCTACCACCACAGGAAAATCACTTTGAGATAGCCAAAACTGAGAGAGGTTTTTGTAGAGGGGCTCAACATAATCCTGTAGGATCATACGAGAATTTTCTAAGCATCGCGGTATTCGAGTAATAGCATGTTGAAGTTTTTAGCCATTTTGCACTTTGGACCCTTAAGGGATCGATCCGGTGGAACATAGCTCAGAGTGATTCCATGAGTTTCAGTGCAACATAAAACCATGCCTAGTGTAAACATACCTATTTAGATGTGTTGGAGCAGTTATTTTGGTCACACGAGTTTCAGAGCAAAAGTTGCACCACTTTGCAACTTTGCACACCTTGAATTTGACACTTTTTCTATCAAGTGAAAATCCGCCACCACGAGAAAACTACTCTGAGATAGCCAAAACTAAGAGACATTTTTCTAGAGGGGTCCAACATGATCCTGTAGGATTAGACGAGAAGTTTCTAAGTGTCACGGTATGCAAGTAATAGCATGTTGAAGTTTGCAGCCATTTTGCACTTTGGACCCTTAAGGGATCGATCCGGTGGAACATAGCTCGGAGCAATTCTACATGTTTCGGTGTGAAAGTGGACCATGCCTAGAATAAGCATACCTATTCAAATGTGTTGGAACATGCCACTTGGTCACATGAGTTGCAAAAAAAAAGTGATAAATTGTTTACATGACCTTTATATGACCTTTTTCACATTGTTCACATTTCAAAATTCAAAGTTTGCAAATTTTCCTATTCAAGGCATTTACAGAACAAGGTGCTACTACACCAAAAATGAACTCAAACCTTACAATATTTGAGTATATCTCATTATGTAATTAAATCTTATTACAATGCCTCGGGCACTTTGTTCTCATAGATCTTTTACAATGTCACTCATACATTCGAGATTCTCTTTAAATGTCTACATCATAGGTGCTCATTATGAGGTTAACTTCAAATGAGTAACTTGAGATTCCCTTACTAAGCTTCGCACGCTCTTTTATAATGGCTTGAAATCAAAATTGAGATTTTTCAAGATCATCAAAATAAGGATGTTGCATTGCTTTTTTGGCTGAGATTCTCTTTGATGGCTCTCAAATCAACATTTTCTGCAATGAAAGATCAATCAATTTTTAGTAGTTTACTTACAAATTTGCAAATTAAAAGAGAAAAAGAAAGAGCGTCCAAAATGGAAATGAAATAAAAATAGATGGAAGGCACTTACAGATGTTGCATGTAGGCATCAAAATAAGGATGATGCATTTCTTTTTTGGTTGACATTCTCTTGGATGGCTCATATATCTGCATTTTTTTAAAAAGGGACACGAATCACTATAAAATAAGATGATAGCATTGGCATTAAACAAATTAATGTGCATACAAGTATAAATTAATAAGAACCAATTTCCATATACTTACGAATTAATCCAACGAACCATCTAGGTCTGCTCTACTCTTTATTGTGTCAATTATTGCCTCATGGTCAGACTCATGGACCTTCCATAACGTCTTGTTCAAAGCTCTACCCCCATTTTTGGTCAAATGAACATTGGATTCCACGATAAGGTTTGAGTAATGAAGAATCTTACGATGCATTTCAAAGTCCTAAAATAGCCAATGTTTAACACTTGAATGTGGGTACCTTCTAAGCCATGTTTCAGTAACCACAACTGAGCCTGTAGGGTATTCAATGTTTTCTCCATCTTTAACTAGGGCATCCAATTTTTTTTTGGTCTCAACACAATGACACAAGTAATAGTTTGTTACCTCTTCATTGTCTTCATCTGCAATAACTGCACAAACATGCCCTGCATTGATATGTGCAAAAAATCTCTTGAAATTTGTCAACATTATGAATACAGTACAAAGTAAGATAACAATATGGAATTTCAACAACTAAGAAAGTAGATATATCACCTGGTTGAACTAGATCTGATACGTGGTCAAAGTCGACTGATGATTCCATCTGTGTCAATTCCAATGTTGTCAGAGGGCGATACATGTGAAGTGGGCTAAGATAAATTTTCAACCATTTTTCAACCCACTCCCCTGACTCACAATCATTCCAGGCTTGCATTGCACATGAAGAACAAAAGCATGCCATCTTTCGTGTATCGATACTCCATGAACCTACATTTGAGCTAAGGAAAGAGTGTACATCACTTGATCCTATTAGTGTACAACAGTCTTCATATGGTGCAATGTTAGTATCATCCATTAACCAAAAAAATCTACGAATTGAAGATGTACCTTCATTACCTAAACCCATCAAAGAATTACACCACTCAACGATTAATTTTTCATCTGTCAAATTTGCACTATCTTTATATTTAACTCTTCTCATGCTAATTCTCTTTTCACACATGCTCTTGCACCATCATGCTCCCCCTTTACATGTTTGGCCTCAAAAAAGTTACACATATGTTGAAAACTTGTAATGATATGCATCCTACACAACCAGTAGAACATGCATGAGTTCTTGAACTATGTTGCATAGTTATCATACCATATTATATGTTGATCGTATTCTATGCCGCTCTGAGCCAAACCACTATAGAACATCTGGAAGCAACCTTGCATGAACTCTGGAGAATGTGTGTGATCATCACTAATGTAAAAGTGGTACTCCCTCAATACCTTCCTTTGCTCATCTGTACTATCAGATGCATGAATGAATGCTATGTGCACAAATATCGAAACTTGCATGGAGTTGTAATACTATGACTACACCTCATGTTGTGGCTATAGAGTGTAGTTCTCTACAAATTCAACCATGGATACTATGCTTCCAACTGGAAAGGTGTCCTTGCATAGCTTGAACTGTGTGTCCAACCATCGGGCTCTATGGGTATGCATTGCATACTCAGACAGTATATTGTCACGAAATGTGGTCATAAATTGGTACACTAGAATCTTCTCAATAACCAAATCACACCTTTTTGCTTGAGACCCATATTTTGTAGCATATGCCATTGTTTTATACTTCCCGAACTCTACTAGTTTTTGTCCCACCTCATCTGTGCTTTCCATATGTTGACATACTGGCATACACTGGAAGCCACCACAACGCTTGCATGAACCATCCAAGCATGTTGTCCTATAGAATATCTGTCCATCCTCTATTTCACATAATTTTTTTGATAAGAACTCTCTTGAAGATTTTGGTGGGGATTCTATGCCACAATCCTACAAAACATCGTTAATATGCAAATCTAAACATATAGAACGAAAAACATCATAATGGTTAGAAAATTCAATATGTAGTCTACAACAACAAGTAGTGCATGTGTGATTTATCTTGACATAAAAAGGTTTAAGCAGTTCAAAAAATATTTGAGAAATACTAATTTGAGGATGATCATTTTCAAATTTCCAAAAAAATTGGGTTTGAGTCATATCCAAAAAATGCTTTGGATGTGGCTCACGATTCGGACTACTGATTCTCCTTCTTACCACATCCCTTTGATTCAGAGATGGCCTTGTGTTATTCTTCCAATACTCTTCAATTATTGTTCTCAAGGCTTCAACAACTTCTTTATCTTTTCGTGACAGTCTCCCCGAGAATGCCCATAATTCATTTGTATCATTGCCCTCAATTCTTTTCCGCCTTTGAATGGCTCTTGATAAAAAAATTCTACTAATTCCCGTTTGTTCACTAGTCTTTTTAATTAGATGAGCTCTCTTTGTTTGACAACTTACCAAAGATGATGTAATGACACGTCGAGTGACATTACTATCCTTTGAGTGTGAGTTCTTACCCACACTCTCATAAGCATCCATTAGATTCTTAACAATAGTGTCTTCACTCGATGCATTTGATGTTCTCAACCCAAGAGTCTTCATGATGTTCCTATACTTTACACCCTGCATCATTTCAACAAATAGTTGACATCTTGCAATCTCATTTAGTCTTTCAAATAATCATTCTTAAATCTTATCAACATATCTTCTACAAGTGCGTGTTGAAATATTACCTTCCATGTGCTGCAAAATCTCATCATCAATATTAATCAAATACTTTGGCTTTATACGCAAAATTCTTGGTGGTGTTCTCCTAGGTACATACATCTCAACATTAGGAATTTCATCAATATTTAATTGAGGTGGGCTAGATTGCATACCTTCGATCGAGGGTGGAGAAGAAGACATACCTTGAGTTTCACATGGGGATGATGGCATACCTTCTTCATCAATTTTGAATGATGATGTACTCTCAACTTGAGATGTGTTGGATGGTGTCCAACAATATTCACTTGTGGTACATGGTGTCCCTCCATATTCACTTGCAGTAGATGGTGTTTGTCCATATTCACTTGTGCTAGATGGTGTCCCTTCATATTCTCTTGTGCTTAATGGTGTCCCTTCATATTCTCTTATGCTTAATGGTGTCCCTTCATATTCACTTGTCGTAGAGGGTGTGTCTCCAACTACGGTATCTGAATCTATCTTACGACGATGCTTTCCCATTCATGCTTGTTGTGCTGCCAATTCTCATTATTTTTTTGACAATTGAGGTTCCTCTACAATCGGGATGTTTTCATCAATTGTTTCCAATTTCTTCTTTTCGCAATATTCTGCCACCCGAACTCTCTCCTTTTCTTTCAAGGTTTCGTTCTCTTCGTCTGTTAGTTTCCTCTTTGTCTTTTTCTTCGACATGGCGGATAATTTTATTTGTACCATGGTAATGAGATGAATATTAGTTCCTAAAAAATTTATCCATTCAAGTTAATTGAAAAATATATGTCATTGAAGGCTTCATTTAAATAATACTTACAATCATCGTGTACAAAAGTTAACCTAGCATGTAGACAAATGTGTACAAACTATGGAAGCACTAGGCTAGCAAGAGCACATTTCTAACTAAAAGTGAATAACCATGATGGTGATTTTGAAAATTAATGAGTGAATGGAATTGTGAGTGTTTGATAAGTTTGTGGTGTAGGAGCACCTTGACAATCTATGCTTCCATTTTGAAATTTGATTCAATTTTGGGTATCTTCATGTTGTAAGAGGGTTATTAAAGATATTTTCCATGTACCGGTTATACGATCTTACAAAGGTGGTTTTTTATTAGTTATAGGCATTGGGGGGAGTTGGTTTTCATTTAAAAATGTTTAAAAAACCTCCATTGGCTCGAAGGGATTATTTTTGTTCATTTTGAAATCCATTTTTTTGATTAAAAAATGTTGTTTTCCAAAAGTTCAGTAGTTTTTTCGCACTTTCCTGCAATTGTACGGATTTATACAACCTCCTCTTGATAGAAAACTAATATAATATTGTAGGAACATATCTTAAATCTCTAATGCATCATTTTTGAGCGCTTAACAATATGTTTGAAGGGAGCAATTGACAATTTTTTGAAATTGCTCATTTCAAGCCAATCAAGGGTTTGAGTAGGATTTAATTATGAAATGACCATCCCACCTACTCTTATGAATTTTTTCTCGTTGGTATGGCATCTAAATTGTTAGAGTAGGGTATTTTATTGTTGAACATGCCTTGTAATGAAACTAATGACAATAGGATGGGGTTCTTAGGTTGAAACAAGCACTTTTCCATGAGAGTTTGAGGAACCAAGGAGTGATTTTCAAAAAGTGTTGAAGGAGTGGTCTATATAATGAACTTTTGACCTTGTTCACGGTATTTTGAAGATTTTTGATGCTTTGGAATGGTCTTGGAAGGCCCGAGTATAGGAGTTTGTATAAACCCTCCCTCTTTGCATTGAAAAATGGGGGTTTGTGTATCGGAAGCCTAATTGAGAGGGTAAGGTCCTAAGAACTAGAAAATATCTTGTTTTGAGACCTAATTAAAGACTTTTTTTGGGTTTGGAAGTCTGGTGTGAGGATCTAAGGGTAGTTCTTTATAAAATTGGCCTACTTGGAGGCCTAAAATAGTGAAAAGGTCAATTTTCTTAAAGTTTTACCAAAGGAGTCATGTGATGGGTTAAGGTATGTCTTGCAAATCTAAAATGGGTGCTAGAATCATTATTTTATTTTCCTAGTGTTTTGGAAAGTTTTGGAGTTAAGGGCCCAAAACTGGTTTTCCACAGTAACTAGATTCCAAGGGTGAAATGTGGGAAATAGTGTTTATGTTTGTTGTCCAACTTGGAGGAGTGTTGGGATTGGTCCATTAGGCCTTTTTAATCTTGTTAGATGGATCTTGAAGGAAATTTGACATCTTTAATGGTTTTGAGTCCTCTAACTCTGCATCATAAATGAGTATCACAGTCTGAAGTGTGTGCATGGTTTGGGAGATACATGTGACAGTTTGTAGATGCTTCGCTACTAGTAATGCAGATAGTGAACAAAGGAACTAAGTTTGTTTGTAAGCACAGACTTCTAAAAGGATTCATTTTTGTTGTACTAACTCAAACAAAGATTTATTAAGCAAATAATGGTTTGGTTGTGCCTTAAGAATTATAGTTTGTGTTTGTAAACAATAGTGTCATTATGGAAGATTTAAGACAACTTGTGAATGACATAATCATTGGTTAATGTTTTGAGGAACCTAGTTGATTGTAATCAGTTATTTTCAAGATTTTAAAGGTGTTTTGAAGGTCCTTAAAAGGAATTGGGAACTCTTAATGCTAATTTGAGTATATGAATCAAATGTTTTGTGAAGGGAAATATAGTTGAATAAGTGTGTCAAGAAAGGTGTTGATTTCTTCCTTTGTACTGCATCAGTTTGTGTAGAGGTATTGGAAGGTGTTTGGACCCTTCGGAGGAATGGGAGAGGCTTGGATTTGTATTAAAGGATGAATTTTAGTGAATGATTATGAGTTTCTAATCAACTTTATGCTATGTTACAATCAATTTTATGATGGTTAATCTATTTTTTTAGTCTCACAAAGCGTTGAAACCAAGTTCTAATTTTTTGATGAAAAGATGATTGAGTTTGTTTTTTGATCTTCTTCAATTTAATTTAGGGTCACAAGTACCCTTGATGATTTGTGGATCTTGGTAGATGTTTTGCATCAAGTTTAAAATAGTAATTGGCAAGTGTATATAATTGTGTATATAATGGTAATTTAAAATGTGCATTGACAACCTAAGGTTATAATGACAAACAAAAATGAAAGCAAGCCATAATAGAATGAAATAAAATTTGTAAAGATTTCACATACCTAAAAAACCAGACTTTCAAATGGAGGAGTTCAACCCAATTATGTAGCCTTAGCTTCTTCTTTCTTCAAACTCCACAACAATTTGACTTGTTCAAAATCTTGTTCCCCTCCAAACTTCAATTGTATATCAGTTTTCAATGGAATTCAAACTTCAATTGATATTATATGTCTTTCAATGTGGAAACTCTATTATTTCATGCAAAGGTGGTAGAAAGATCATGGAAAATGTGATGGAATGTAAAAAACATGCTTGCACACTTCACAACATCATCAAAAAGCTGCTTTTTGTCGGAGCACGCGCAAAACCAGGGGGATATGCAGACTGTGGGCCTTGAAATCATGGGTATATAGAGTTTTTTACTATTTTAGTGGAGTACAACATTCGCTCATGTTATAACATGAGAACGTTATGTGAAATATGGTTTTCTTAGTATATTTCTTTTCTCCCTCTTTTTCTTTACCCTCTATCCTAATTCTATAGTTGTCTCTTGCACCCTTATAGTAGAGGAGATAGAGGTGAGTGTGTGTGTGTGTGTGTTAGAGAGAGAGAGAGGTAAAGGGAGAGTGGGAGAGAGAGGGGGAGAGATATGGAGGGAGAGGGAGAGGGGGAGAGAGAGAGAGTGGGAGAGAAAGAGGGAGAGAGGGAGGGAGAGGGGAAGGGGGAGAAATAGAGAGTGGGAGAGAAAGAGGGGGAGGGGTAGAAAGAGATAGTGGGAGAGATGGAGATAGAGAGGGAGGGAGAGAGGGGTAGAGTGGGAGAAATAGAGAGTGGGAGAGTGGGAGAAAGAGAGAGGGGGAGGGGGAGAGGGGGAGAGTGGGAGATAGAGAGGGAGGTAGAGAGTGGGAGAGTGGGAGAAAGAGAGAGTCAGAGAGAGTGGGAGAAGGGGAGAGTGGGAGAAAGAGAGAGTGGGAGAAGGGGATAGTGGGAGATCGAGAGGGAGGGAGAGAGGGTGAGAGTGGCTACAATACACCTTGAACCCTCAACCCTCAACCCTTAAACCCTAATCCCTCAACCCCTATACCCTCTTAATCCCTCAACCCTCAAACCTTAGACCCTAATCCCTCAACCCCTATACCCTCTTAATCCCTCAACCCCTATACCCTCTTAATCCCTGAACCCTCAACCCTCAACCCTTCAACCCTAATTCCTCTACCCCTATACCCTCTCAATCCTTGAACCCTCAACCCTCAACCCTTAAACCCTAATCCCTCAACCCCTATACCCTCTTAATACCTCAACCCTCAACCATTCAACCCTAATCCCTCTACCCCTAAACCCTCTTAATCCTTGAACCCTCAACCCTTAAACCCTAATCCCTCAATCGCTATACCCTCTTAATCCCTCAACCCTTAAACCCTAATCCCTCAACCCCTATACCCTCTTAATCCCTCAACCCTCAACCCTCAACCCTCAACCCTCAACCCTTCAACTCTAATCCCTCTACCCCTATACCCTCTTAATCATTGAACCCTCAACCCTCAACCCTTAAACCCTAATCCATCAACCCCTATACCCTCTTAATCCCTCAACCCCTATACCCTCTGAATCCCTCAACCATCAACCCTTAAACCCTAATCCCTCAATCCTTATAGCCTCTACCCTATAACCTATTAATCCCTCATCCCTAAACCCTTACCTAAAAAACCTCTACCCTATACCATCAATCCTCTACCCTCTACCCTCAACCCTAATCCCCCAACCCTTAAACCCACTTAGTAAACTATCTACCCTAATCCATCACCCCTCTTGACTCTTAAACCCTCAAACCTTAAACCCTTAAACACTCAACCCTAAACCATCGACCCTCAACCCTAACCCCTTAAACCCTAAATTATTAAACCCTCTACCCTCTACCCTCTACCCTCTACCCTCTACCCTCTACCCTCTACCCTAAACCCTAATCCCTCAACCCTTATACCATGAAATCCAAGAAAAATCTATACCCTAATCCCTAAAACCTCAACCCTTAATCTCTCGACCCCTATAACCTCTACCCTATATATTGGACCCTCAACCCTAATCCCTCTACCCTATACCTTAAACCCTAAATCTTCAACCCTCAACCCTTAAACCCTTTACCCTTTACCCTATACATTAAACACTCAACCCTCAATTCTCAACCCTCAACCCTTAAACCCTTTACCCTTTACCCTATACATTAAACACTCAACCCTCAATTCTCAACCCTCAACCCTTAATCCCTCAACCCTCAATCCTTCAACCCTAAACCCTCTACCCCTTACATTGGACCCAAACCTAATCCTTCAACCATATACCCTCAAACCTATACCCTAAACCCTCTACCCTCAACCAAGTAAACCCTTAACCCCAAACCCTTCAACCCTAAACCCTTAAACCTTCTACCCTATACCCTCAACCAAATACCCTCTACTATCAAACCTATTCCCTCAACCCTCAAACCTTAAACCCTAATACCCTAGAAACCATCAACCCTATAAGTCCTCCACCCTAATCCCTCAACCCCTGTCACTTTCTCTCTATCTATACATCTCACCTCTCCCTCCTTCCCTCCCTCCTACCCTCTCTAATTGTCTCTATCTACCGTCTCCCTCTTTCTGCGTACCTCTCATTCAATCAATCCCTACCACCCTCTCTCGTTCCCTTTATCCATCTCTCTTTATGTCCCTCCCACTCCATCCCACTCTCTCCCACTACCTCTCTCTCCCTCTCACCCATGTCTCTCCTTCCCACCCCCTCTCTCTCTCAGGTCTCTCCCTCTGGCAACCTACCTAGGTAACTCTCTTTTTCTCTCTCCCCTCTCTCTATCCATCCCTCCAACCCTACCTAGATAATTCCATCTCACTCCACCCCCCTCTTTCTCTACCTCTATTAGGTCACTCCCTCCCACACCCTCTCCCTCTCTTAGGTCTCTCACTCACACTCCCTCTCTCTCCCACTCCTTATCTCACACACTCCATCTCTCTCACACTCCATCTCTCTCACACTCCCTCTCACTGCCCATCTCTCAAGTATCTCCCTCTCACCCCCTCACACTCTCAAGTCTCTCCCTTTGGCACCCTACCTACATAAATCTCTCTTTCTCTTCATCTCTATCTCTCCCCCCCTCTCTCTCTCCCTCTCCCTCAATTCTCTCTCTCCCACCCCCTCTCTCTCCCTCTCCCTCTTCTCTCTCTCCCACCCCCTCTCTCTCTCTCCCTCCCTCAATCCCTCGCACCCCACCTAGCTAAGTCCCCCTCACTCCAACCCCTTCTCTCCCACTCCCTCTCTCTTAAACTCTCACTTCCACCCCCTCTCCATCTCTCTAGACTCTCTCTCTCTCTAAATTCTCCCTTCATCTAAAGACATACATAAATGTATACATACAAGCATAATACATATGTACATATAATCTTACATCCATACAAGCATACATACATACATGACATACATGTACATACAAACATACAAATAAATCAACATACATTCAATATATTGCCATTTAACATAAAGGAAGACATAACGCGAGCGCGTTATAACGTGCTCGTGTTATGTCCTAGTTGACATGTTCCCCGCAGAAGTAAATCCATGTGAAAAACAAGATATAACGTGAGTTTGTTATAATGAACTCATGTTATATCTTATTTTGGGAATTCCCGAGCCTTAGACTTGGTATTTGCCTTGGAATACCAACCCAATGACTAGAGACGTGTTTTTAAAAAATCCACCATATTTCTCATAATCGAGTTTGTGCTCACCGTCAGGATTGCACATGGTTCAATATCAAAAAAATTGAACACATGGGTTGGGTTATCTCTTAGCTATCCAACGATGTAATTTTTTTCACTTTCTGAAAATGTTAAGTCTTTCATCCATAATTTATTTTATTTGTATGTTTTTTTTTTTTGCCAAAAAGCAGTGTTTGGTATTTTTTTCATTATAAATTAACCATTCATCAATTTTTCAAATAAATTACATTTTTAGAAACTAGACTCCATTCTACAAAATTGAAAAAATGAAAATAAAAAAAATCAATTAGTTTCCAGAACTTGTAGGGGTAGCATGGCCAAAATTATATTTTCAAGAAATGTCCACTTCGCAAATTAGTAAAAAATAAAATATTCATTAAAAACTTATCAAAAAAATTGTGCATCAACTACATACTGTTAGCTAACTTCTTACCATTGTGATTTTAAAAATACTAAAAAAAAATTCACCGTACGAGGGTCGTACAAGAGTTGCTATGTTATGTTTTTCTAACAAAAACAGCACCAGTTTGTGTACGTCCCTTGTTTGAACCCCTTAATCTCAACTATTTTCAAAATAGATTACTATTTTAAAAAGTAGACTCCGAGCACTTGAATCCTTCTTTTTGTTCCATCTCAAAATTTTGAGTCTAAGTATCCTCAATTTCACGTCCAAGGTAAGTATTTCCTTATTTCAAAAAAAAAAAATCCACTTAAGTCCCCTTTTTGGGAACCATCTTGGTGCACAAACCCTTATGCTAAGTATATGATGTCGAATTGGTGATCTTCTAGAAAGGAGAATCCACATCCCAATCATTCAAGGAGAAAAAAAATCACAAATGAAGGTTATGGTAACATTTAAACTTTGTTTTTTCATGTTATGCTTTGTTTTGATCTCTTTTGTGAGCTCTATCTAGAGGTTTTACTTGTTTTGAAATAAGAGCTTGCATGATAGTTTGTTTCTATTTGTGTTTCAAATTTTAGCATTTCAAATCCACTCAGATGGTTCTTGTTGCCAGCTTAAGCTAGTATATTTACTATTAGAGATCTTAGCCCTAGATGCTCTACAAAAAAATGTTCAATGTTTTAAGCATATTACAAATGGTTTCCTTATTCATATCCACAAAAATGACAGTTTCATAAGAAATCCAAGAATTAAGAAACATATAATTATTAGGAATCCTAATACCACTTATCAGAGGACTAATCAATTAGTTCTCAATATATAATGTGGTGAATCTACAACAATTACAAATAGTGCAGATACAATGGGGCACCCATATCTAATACACCTCTACAAAGGAAATGGGTCAATTAAAATCCTCATAAATATAAATTTGTGTGGAAGAATCATTGAAAATAATATTTATCCAATTATAGAACTTAGGAGGAAACCCAAAAGCCTCCATCACAAAGAAGAAAAAATCGCACTCAAATTTATCATAATATTTCTCAAAATCTAACATCATACTCACTTCTTGCCTAATGTATTTGGCCCAATTCATTCCTTCCCCATTGGTGATCAAATTTTCCAAGGTATACCTCCCTTTAATAAATCATGTCTAGTTAATAAAGACAACTCTCTTTAAAATATCAATCAATCTAAGAAATAAGGTCTTTACAACAAAAAAATGTAAGAAACATTAAGCAATGCAATAGGTCTCCATTTTTTAATCAAAGACATATCACCATATTTTGGTATTAACTTAATAATACCTTTGTTAGTATATTCTTCCAAATGACCCTTTCTCAAAAGCCTCATAATATTGCTCAAATAATTCCTCCTCAATCCACTCTATATTCATTTTGTAAAACTCAATAGGCAGGCCATCATTGCCATGATCTTTACCATCACTAAAATAGTTAATTGTATTAATTATCTCTTCCTTAGTAATGTATCTGCTCAAATTCAAGTCATCTTCATCTCTAATTTTCGTTAGAATCACTTTTTTATAGAAATTCAAAGCCTCATTACATTTCTCATTATCTTTAGAATAAAACAAATTATAATAGGAGGATTGAAATTTCTCTTTCATGAACCTATTATCACTAGGAAACATTCCTCCATGTTTAATTGGAACAATTCTTTCTCTATTCTTATTTGTTCTAATAACATTAAAAAATACTTTTACCTCTATCTCCTTTTACCTAATTAATCTTTTCTCTAAATTTGATCCCTCAACTTTTATAATTTTGTAACCTTCTATAGATATTTTTTCATTTAATCAAATTATCAAGTAGTATTCAATAATCTTTGTCTTTTTGTAGCTACCCTTCTATCTTCAATGCACTCTCCTCATGAATTCCCTTAACCCTTCTTATGTCTAGTGCTTTCTTCTTATCCACAATCTTGAAAATATCTCTCCATGTTGAATTTAAACAGTTCCATCTCTTAATAGCATAGCCTTCTTTATAATAATTTTTAGTAATATTAGTGACAATTCTACACCCTTTAAATATTTTTGGTCATTGAGAAAGGAGACATTCAATTTGAAAATATTAGAACCCTTACATCACTGCTTGGATTATCATACCCAATTTAAATAGTTGCTTCAATAAGTGGGCGGTATGACATGGTAGTAGGAAAGACCTAGGTTGGGTTATTATCATTATCATTCACAAAGGTGCATACATCTTTATTAAAATAAAATCTATCAAATATAGAATATACTCTCTTTCCTTGGCTTTAGTTATTACACCAAGTGAACCAAATATAATTGTTTTCACCTCTTCTTCTTTCAAGTGGATCCACAATATTATGAAATCTCTTTATTCTAGACCAAAAATAGAGTTCATTACCTTTCCACGAAGTTTCTTTTCCCCCGATTTTATCCTCTTTGTATTTAATCATATTGAAATCCACCAAAGATCGAGATGTTTTTGAAAAATAGTGGGCCATCCAAGACCACAAATAACATCTATCTCTATAATCATTAGGGGCATAAATAGAGAAAAAACCAAATTTACAATTATTTTTCTCTATAATGACCCATACCAATCTATTGTAGGGAGAATAACTATTTTCTACAGCAAATTGGGCTCAATTATTATCAATAAAAATGGTAGAGCCACATTCACCTTTATCACACATACTATAAAAGGTCTTGGAGTTTTATGCAAAATTTAAACCATGGTCCTACTAAAATCAAACAAATTTAACCTCTTGTACACATGTAGAAAATCAAGATTAGGTACATGTTGTTACAATAATTTATGAGAATATATTTCTATCAATGGATTTCAAGCCCATAACATTTCAACTAACGCCTTTAATAAATCATTTGAAACTTTAAAAGAAGCACTTGGCTTCTGGTTCTTGTATAGCCTATCAAAGCACTTTAACTTTTTTTCCTCTTTACTTTTCTTTGAAGACTTCTAACCATTTTATTCTTTTCCTCCTTATTTTCTTTTTTTCATATCTTATTTAGAAGATAACTCTTCTATTTTCTGCATCTCCATATCCCTTGAGAATAAAGGGTTAATACAATCTAAGACAATATTTTTTCTTTTATAGTTATTGTTATTCCCATAATTTTATAGGTCCCCTAAAATTCCATTGTTTGGAGTAGCATTTGGGTGGCTTTAACAATTTTCTTTCTCTCTTCTTCAGCTATGAATTTTATTGACTCCAAAGCTAACTATTGAGCATTTATTTTTAAAGGTATCTTAGGTTCCTTTTTATATCTAGTTTATTCAAAATCACCCATTTATACATCATCCTCTTTGGGTTTTAAAACAACATTATCTCCTTCAAATAGTGGGTCTATCTAGGGATGAGACAATACTTCATTCAATGCAAGCTTCATCTTACAAGATCCACTATTTGTGGGATTCAATTCTTTCTTTTCCATCTCAATATTATTCTCATCATGTTTGACTAAATCCTTGTTGTTCTAGGAATCACTATTGCATATTTAATGTTATCTAGACCATCCTTTTTTAAAAGTAACTTTCATTATTTTAAGGGGTAAACACTTTTGACCTAGAGCTATGAACTAGTGAGGTCACAAATGGGGGACCACATCCCCAATTTAAACATTCAACAATTACACCTTTGTGGGGTTTAAACCTTGATGGCAAGAACAACACCACAACAACTTAACCATCATACTATGCCACTATTGGCCATCCTTATTATTTTTAGAGTAAGGTTCTTTATCAATTTTTTCATCTTTCTTATAAGCATTGTCATGATATTTTAAAAATTTAAGCCAATATTTTTGTACATGTCCACTCTTTTTGCACAATAAATAATCATTTAAGCTCCACAAAAGTTTAATTTCAAACTTAACATCATTGTTTGCAATTTGAATGATCAAAAAAATAGGAATTTCAATATCAAGAACTGGAGAGATTAAAACTCTAGAATTTAAATGAGGTGGCATAACTCTAGTTTCCTCAATTTGCAAATAATTACCCAAAGGTTTTAACATCTATGGAATGAATTTCCATAATTATGGTACCACCTTTTTAACCTCTAGCCATCAAGGGAGAGTTAGTAGCTAACTCTTCAACTCTTGAATTAGCAGACTAGGTGATGGCCCAAAAGACATACTAGTCTAAGTTCTAGAATTCCTTTTTCACCACTCTTTTTTGCATACCATGAGATTTGCAAAAAAAGTAAAAGACAAAAAAAACCTTTTGCAATCTACAAAATTAACATAAATCCCCAAATTTTCCCTAGACATTACTAAGCCAACTATTGAAGAATTTTCTAGAGGATAAAAATTTATCATCAAGACAAACAAAGAAGACACAATATTCTTAAGCCTATTCTCTTCATTTCTTATCGCTTGTAATATCTTTGTCTTAAGATCAATGGAGAGAATATTAGGAAAAGGAATATCCTTACCTTTTTTTCGTCCTTTAGGCTCTCCATCTTTGATATTGATGATTGTTCCCACTCCACCTCTCCTACATTCCAACCTCCCTCCATTCTTACATTTAAAAACTCGGCTACCTTTGAGACTCCACCTTCTACACTACCCACAACTTCCTTGTAGGTGGGCTTATTATTATCTACAAATATAACCTTCTCACTCTCCTTCTCTAAGTATTATGTAATTCTTTCGCTTTGGAATGGAACAATAACTCATGTACCTTCAACACCTCTATTTATCACAACTATTCCAATCATAATAAAATGTTGATATGAGGGAATTAACACCATTGGATTTATAATATAAAAAATATACTCCCATCTATGGGTAAGTGCACCAATCTGTGACACAATTTTGGCTCTTAAGATGCCACTTTTTTTCTGAAATCAGCAAAATCTGATTTGCACAAGAAAATGAAGATAGTTACGCTCAAAATTTCAAGATGCGGAAAGAAAAAAAGTTGAAGTGCTCTGAGACTAGTTTCTAAGCTACTATTATTTTTTGAAATTAATGAAGATTAAGGGTCTCAAAAAGGGGGGGGCCAAAATAGGTCTTGTTTTTATTTAAAAAAATAGCATAGCACCTGAGGGCTCCCCCCTTTTTGGTTAACTTTTTTTTAGAATTTCAAAAATCCCAACAGTGAGAAATTAGCTAACACCATGTAGTTTATCCTCCTTCTTTCAGATAATTTTTTTAATGAATATATAATATTCTATGAATTTTCAAAGTGGACACATCGTGAAAAGCTAAAATTTGAGTGTGCTCCCCCCCAATGTTTTTGCAAACTAATCGAAAATTGATTTATTTATTTTTCATCATGTGTAGAATGGAGTCTAGTTTCAAAAAATGAAATTTGTTTCACATTCCAATGAACATGTAAAAATCTATCCTAAACCTAGCAGATGTTGGTTTTTGACCAAAAACGAAGGTATTTATAATAGAAGCCATGGATCAAAACTTTAACTAAATCAAAATGAAAAAACAATTATATATTTAGATAGTTAAGAGAGAGGTTAATGCTATCGTGGTTTTTTTAATAAACTTGCATTGAAAGACGTGCAAATGAGATAGGGAGCATGGACGAAAATATGAGAAAATTTGGCAAATCTCGTTAATTAACACGTCCAAAGTAGGCCATTTGGCAAGTGCCAAATGGCCTGCTTTACATAGAACTAGATTTTCGCTTTCTTTGTTAGGGAAACTATATACATGAAATAAAAATTTAAGTATAAGTTGACATTTACATATGGACATTTACTTTCTTATACTTTAAGCTATATTTCATGTATATATAGGTAGGATGTTTGAGAGTGGTTTCAGATCTCTAAGAGTTGTAATGCAAATTCTAGTTTTTGGAAGATCTTAAAAATTTTAGAGTTAGTCAAATTTTAGTAATCAGCATGTCAAATTTCAATAATCGGGAGGTCAAATTTTAGTACTCAGGAGGAAAATTTTCATCTTTCTCTCTCTATCTCACTCATTTTCATCTCTTATTCTCTAGACCTCTCTCTCTCTCTCACTATCTCCATCCCTTTATCTAACAATATCTTCCTTGAGCTCAAGAATTATGTCTCTACGTGTCCATCTCTCTCTCCTTCCCTCCCTCCCTCTCTAATTTTCTCTATCTCCCTCTCTCTCTCCTTCCCTTTCTACTTCTCTCTATCTCCCCTCTCTTTCTCCCCCTCTCTCTCCCTCTCTCTTCCTTTCACCCATCTTTTCTCTCTACTTCTTGCTATCTAACCTATCCCTCTATACATCTTTCTCTCTCCCCCCTCCTTCCCTCTCAATCTCTCCACCTTCCTCCTTATCTCTCTACTTTTAAGATCCATCACACATCTCTATCACCTATCTCACTTATCTCTTTCCCCTACCCTCTCTACTCTCTTTCTCTCTATCTCACCCCTCTCTCTCTACCTATCCCTCCATCCTCTCTCTTATCTCTCTCCCCTCTCTCTCTCCATCCCTACCTCTTCCTCCCTCTCTCCTTCCCTTTATACTTCTCTTTATCTCCTCCTCCCTCTATCTACCTAGACCTCTCTCTATTTTTGTCTCACCTCTCTCTCCATCCCTACCTCTCCCTATATATCTCCTTTCATGTCTACTTATCTCTACCTAGTTGTCCCTCTATACCTATTTCTCTCTCCCTCCTTGCCTCCTCTCTCAATATCTCCACCTTCTTTCCCTCTCTAATTCTCTCTCTATCACCTCTCTCTATCTCTCTCCTCCCTCTCTACTCTCTCTATCTCTCCCTCCCTCCCCCTCTTTCTATCTCTCCTCTCTCCCTCCCCCTCTTTCTATCTCTCTTTTCCCTCTCTCTACCTATATCTCTCTCCTTCTATCTATCTCAACTATCCATCTTTACCTATCCCTCCCTCCTCTCTCTCTTCCACCAAAATTCACTCTACATCTCTTTGTCTAGCCTACCCCTATATACCTATTTTTCTCTCCCTCTCTCTTTCCCTCTCTCAATCTATCTACCTTCCTCATTGCACCTCTACTTATCTCTATCACCTCTCTCTCCCCCTCCTCTCTTTACTTTCTTTCTCTCTATCTCACCTCTCTCTCCTTAAATATCCCTCCCTCCCTCCTCTCTCTATCTCACCTATCTCTCCCTCCCTACCTCTTCTTCC